>JAMKQA010000910.1:0-37128 GCA_024699735.1 Posidonia australis | reverse complement strand
AGTGGTTCAGCCAACCCCGGCTTAGTCCACTCCTCAAGTTCCCCACTTGAGACTTAACCCTTATATTCAATAACTAGAATATTACAAGCTACAAATTTTACCTTGTTTGTACACTTGTATCACGAATTTCTTTCTCCTTTCTGGAGAACTTCAGATTGCTTGGGAGAGAGAGCTTTTGAGCACTTGCGATCTTGCTCTTGCTTGACTTGAATGGAAGTTGTAGCACTTAGGGCTTGAAGCAAAGCTTTGATCGAATATTACAACTCACTTGAATCACTCAATAGAATATAGCTCAATGAAGGAATTGGTGTGTTAAGAGCTACATATGGACCTCTATTTATAATGATACAAGTTTTCCTAATTGAGCCTAACGACTAGAAAATCTGCAAATTACTGACAGAAAATTCGGTATGTCAAAAATGATCGGTCGACCGAAATCTACAACGGTCGGGACAAATCGGTATACCGGAAAATTTCGGTTTGCCAAAAAATCATTTTGCTCCTTAGGTCCTTGATTTTCAGTGTGCCGCTTGATCTGCCGTTTTCTCCTGAAATGGTATTCCGAAAATAATCGGTCGACCGTTTTTCTTGTAGCTTTAATTTCTTTTGATTTTCGGTGCTCCGATTGATGTTTCGATATTCCCTGATTCGGTATACCGAAAAAATTCGATATGCCGATTTGCATATGAGCTACAAACACCTTTTATCTTTGCATATCAGTCCATTCACATTAAGATTATAAATAATTGAATATCATACCTTTGTAAATGATTTGCATATTCAATACTTGAGTGTTTCATATTTTCTTAAGTGATTACTTATAATTAATCATATGTCATTTGTTATCATCAAAATATACTTATAGATTTTTTCAACAAACATGTCTTCTAAAGTCTGAATAATCCTCTCAGTTTGCCTGTCTATCTGAGGATGGAAGGCTTTGCTAAAATGCAGAATGATGTTAAAAGCCTCTTGCAATGCTCCCCAGAATCTAGATGTAAATTTGGTGTCCTTATCAGACACAATAGACACCAGAACCCCATGCAGTCAGACTATCTCAATCACATACAACTTTGCCAATTGGACCAATGGGAGATTTACCCTCATGGGTAAGAAATGTGCTAATTTTTAAGACGATCCACGATCACCTAGATGGTGTCGTTCTTCCTCCTGGCCTTGGGCAGTTCTATCACAAAGTCCATTGATACATGCTCCTATTTCCAAACCGAAATATCCAAAGGTTGCAGCATTCCCCTGGGCTTTTGGTGTCCAATTTTGACCATTTGGTAGGTTGCACACTTCATCACATGCTCAACTATCTCTCTCTTCATTCCAGGCCATCAATTTTTTTTTAAAAATCTTTGTACATCTTGGTGCTTTCTAAATGAACCGTATACTTAGATCGGTAGGTTTCATCGAGTAGTCTCTGTTTCACTTTCTCCACCTAAGGCACATACAGGCGCAAATCATATCAGAGTCCTCTATTTGCACCAACAGAGAAGTGAGACACCACTTCCACCTCTAGTTTTGCCCAAGCCTCCTACACAAAGGGGTCTAGTTGCTGAGCGGTCACAATAGTCTCCAATAATTTTGGGCGAACAAACATATTTGCCACTCAAGCTCCAGCAAGTTCCTGAGACTGTCTCAAAGGTCTACATCCAACTAATAGCATACACCATTCTTTGATCATCAGGCTGGCCATCATGTGGGAGCGCTTACTCTGGGCATCAAGACCACATTAGCCTTCCTAGGGTGATAGAACAGGCTAAAATCATGGTCTTTGAGGTATTCTATCCATCTCCTCTACCTCAGATTCAAATCCTTATGAGTGAAGATATACTTTAAGTTACGGTGATCTATGAATACCTCAAACTGCTCACCATACTGGTAATGTCTCCAAATCTTTAGCGCAAACACCACTACAGCCATTTCCAAATTATGAGTGAGATAATTCCTTTCATGGTTCTTCAATTAGCGGTAGGCTTTAATTGTAGAAATTATCTTCCTCTGTTCTCTCGATCTGGTTCCTTGCACCACACACCACCCCTGAGCCGGGCACTCAGCTAGGACTCTCCTCTTTGCATAGTCTATGATAGGTGAATGCTGTGTCAACCAGTCCAATCCCAAGATGATGTTATATTCCTACATATCCATCACTATCAGACTGGCTTTAAAATCTTGGTCCTCCAACTTCACATTGACTGACCGCAGGTATTTCCATGCTAAGTTGTGCTCTCCCAGTGGGGTCACCACATCAAGACGGAAAGCCAACCTGTGTCCAATCTCCACAATAAATGACTCAAAGATAAAAGAAAAAGAACTCCCTGAGTCAAACAAGACTCTAGCCATACGATCAACCACAAGAAAGAAACATTGATTATATGTTAAGTTCTCTAAGTGTGAATTCTAGCTAAGTGAAGTGAGGTTCCTTGGCCACATTGTCTGTGAAAAAGGTTTTGGCTCTAGCTCCAATGTCAGCAAGGTTTGAGTACGACATCCCCCAAAGAGTATTAGGTGCGTCGATTTATTGACCAGTTGGAGAGACGTCGAATCATGGTGGGATGTTTCAGTAGTTGGAATTTTGGAACGTCGACCTGTTGAAGCATCCTTGATGGAGTCGATTGATGGTGAAGTGGGAGACAACATTTGCCGATCTAGAGTGGTTCGCTCGAGGTCTCCGACTCTAAGGAGCGTGGATTAAAGAGGTTGGTGTGGTTTGACAGCATTGCGAGTAGCAGAGATCACATTGTTGGAGGTTTTGGTGGCAGAACTCAGTTTGGGTACACAAGGTAGGAGACCTTATTGCTTGAATGGCTAAGTGAGCTGTGCCACTAGGAGTAGTATGCATCTGTAACGAGCATTGGACTGCTTGGTGTGGCATGATTACGGGAAGGTGGGGAGTTCATAGAGGAATTGCCCGATTCTCCCAAGAGGGTGGGAGGCACACCATGTTGATCGATTAGAGAATGTGTTTTCTCGGTTTCTACCCCTAATCCGCAATTGCCTTGTGATGTGATGGTGGAAAGGGAGTCCAGTAAGAGACTGCCTTCAATGCGACCCTTTGTGATTGTTGTTTGTCTTCTATTTTGAGTTTGATAGTTATGTGGAGGATGCCTTGAGCTCCTTTTTCTTGTGTTTGCATCTGGATAAAAGCATTAGGCCTCCCAGATGTGTGGTGTTGCTCTGGATACTTTGAATGAGGGCAAAGATGTCTAGGAGGTGCTATGCGTTAGGGTTGCACCTTCGTATTGTGCGTTTGTGTTGCTTGTTTGGGAGGCTTAGTCCATAAGTTGGCTTCCCATCCCTCTTGTGATTAGATTGTCAGACAACCAAGTTGGGGTGACTTAGGTAATCCTTGAGGCTCGTTATTTTGGGGCCTGGTGAATTGTCCTTGGGAATTTGATAGAAGTATCTTCAAGATAGTGGCACCTTGGACAGGATTAGTTGAGAAGAGAGTCAACTCATGTGTGAAGTCGAGATTGTGGGAAAGCATCCTTGAGTAGATGGCTCAATTGATTTCGACTCCTGTATTGGCCTCACCTTCTAGAATTGACAACTTCGTTTGTGGGTAGTGATGGATTGTGAATCTGGATTAGGTCGTGATCTCATGCAACATAGTAATGTAGTAGATCATGCTCCTCGTTAATTAAAGAATCACAGAAGAGAACTACCCAACTCAGTGCCTTGAGATGGTGGTTGTGGTGTTCACACCAAAATTTGGGCGACACTACTTTTCAGGAATTAACTTTAGGTGTTCGCCTTCTATGTCATTTTAAACATTCATACTTATGAATAAGCATATTGATTTTAGTCTCTTTGACTTAATTCTTTCCCTTACGAGTGACTTCTAAAATATGCTAAGCTTCACGAGATGTGTTACAATTAGAAATACAATTAAATTATTCTTCATTTATGACACAAAACAAAATGTTTAACCCCTTAGCATTATTGTAGCTAATTTATTCTCATTTTCATTCCACTCCTTATAATTTTTTTACTAGGAGTATATCGATTTACAACTATATTTCATAAATCAAGATTGATAGATTTAAGAAATATTACTATTTTATATTATCAATGGTTGTAATTGTTGCTATCAAGAAATGGTGATCTATTTATGCTTTGACCCTTTATAATGTTAATGTTTAAAGATGATGAAGTCATAATTTAGAAAATGATTAAATCTATACCTAGATAAATAAGACTTTGATGTCAATTGTAAGGATCTATAGGCTTCACTAGAGAAGGTGAATGGAGAATTTAGGATAATAGGCAATTTAAATAACTTATATTAACAAACACAAGTAAATTTTACAAGTAAATAGAGTTGAAGATTAAATTATAGACATACAAAGAAGAAGATGAAAGAAACTAAGAACACGAGATACTTATAATGGTTTAACCTTCCCAGTTTAATTCATTTCTTGAGAATCCTTGGATAATTCCCTATTTCGATTTTGATTTCAGGCTTGATGTAATCATTGCTAAAACTTTGTAAAAATCACGATTTATACTCCTTACAACCTAAGAAGTAAGTAGGTTTGAATAAAAAAGAAATACACTTTAAGCACACTAGTAATCTTTCAATATTTAGGTGAGCAAGATTAAGACTGGAATGAATTGAGAACTCTTTTGCTAAACATGATGAAAAGAATAGGAAATGCTAGAAAACTCTTATCAAAATGATAGATCTTGAAGCACCTGTGTATATCATCTTCTCTTTGTGTTAAGAGGAGTGCCTATATATAGGAAAATGAGTGGTAAGTGATGTGTTTAATGTCCATATTGTTCTCCCAATGATTAGTCATTTGGTAGACCAAATGACTCACAGTTGTTTACAACTGATGAACAATTCGATAGACTAAATATATTTCGATATGTTAAATTGATTGTCAATTGTAAACTGCTGTTAGCTATATTTGATTTATCGAAATAATTCAGTATGTCGAAATAAGCCTTGTAATATATTTCTTAGTGTTTTCAATATATTTGACATTGATTTTTGGGCTTATCTATTTTTTTAGGATTTTTAGAATATTTAAGAGATTATTACAAATTCTTGTAATATAACAAATTACATTACACGAAGTATAAATATATTAAGAACTTTATCATTTATCTTTTAATGTTTTGACTTGAATTGTCACGTCTTGTAGTCTATTTTGTAATTTTCTTGTGTCAAAGTATATAAGAATTCTTTCTTGATCTATTACGAAGAATTAATAAATAAATATATTTTATTATCAACTAAATCATGATGGAACTAAGGAGCAAGCAACTCCATTAGCAAATGTTAACAGAAATGGATTTTGTGTAGCGGTTGTTCACTGGAATTTGTAAACGAAAGAAAAATTAAAGTTATAAGGTTAAGTATAGGCATTGATTTGACGTTTAATCAAACTTCAAGGTTTTACATGAAAAATCCCCTTACCCATGTGCGGAGGTCGGAGGTCATTTGAACGAGCGAATATACAAGTGGTTCTTGCCGTAAATATTCCGACTTTCTCTGCAAGACAAAATGACAATACATTAATAAACCTCAAAAAAATTCATTCAAGCTCTCCCGGTCTCCATTCTCCCCTCTCCGATCCGCGGTTCCGCCCCATCGATCGGTCGTTCACAGGTACGAAACCCATACTGCGATCTCTAGTTCGGTGAAGAAATTTACGAGGTTCCTGAACACTATAATCGTGCTTTTCCTGCCCAAAATTATCATATTGTGCACAATATTCTTTTTTATTGAGAACAATTTGAATAGAATTCAAATGAGAAGACCAGAAGAGTGGTTTTTTTGCCGTGAACTGGTGTAGCATTCGCCTCTAATTCATGAGTTTCTGCGCTAATTCAAACGAAGTTCATGTCTTTTTACTGTAGTGTTTACCTCTAGTTAAAGGTACTTTAACATGGGGAGTGAAGTTTCAACTTTCAAGGACGTTGATTTTTCCCTCAATTAGAACCCATCTATTCCTTTTTAACGTGTTTAGCTTCAATTTTATAGGATGCATGAGCCATGAATGCATCTCAAGTAGGTGGGCTGGAGGCATTTTTGTGGTGGTTATCATTGCTTTTATTATTATTATTACAGCTGTTTTCTTTCTAGTGAGATGTTTGTGAAGTTGAAGTAGTTGTGATTGGTGTTTTGTTTCTCCTAATTAAGCTTGTGTTTCCTTTGTTTTCAGCAACCAGCATGGGTAGAATGGAGTCGGATGTTATGCCAAAGGGTGGATTCAGCTTCGATTTATGTCAAAGGAATGAGCTGCTGTCCAAGAAAGGGCTTGTGCCTCCGTCTTTTCTGAAGACAGGGACAACTATCGTTGGCTTAGTTTTTAAGGTAAGGTTGGGACCTACTTCTTTTTGTTTCCACTGTACATGACCATAGCTCTAGCTGTTAACGTGTAAAATTATGCATCTAAATATAGTTATGCCAGAGATTTTGAGACTTTGACCATGAGTTCATTCAAATTGTTATTGCACCATATGGATCAAAAAGGAAATAAGCAGCAATTCAGAGGAAAATATGTGACCCAAGCTTGGACTACTGTCATGGCTCCTCATTCCTCAAGACATGTTAATTCTCACTTTGGTGCACTGTACACTTTGAATTCATCAACATACTTTTGCAATGGGTTATTCAATAAATACAAGTAGTAGTTTTATCATATCCAATTTTTCGGTATGGGCCAACTGTCATAGGCTGAAACTTTGGTCAATCCATACACTTCTTTTACAGATTTTGGGGACCACTGCTTTTAAAAACATGGTAGGCTCCATGATCTGTATCTAGTTGGGGCCCCATTTGGTTACAATGGGCTCAACCCAAGTTGTTTTCCATTATCCTATTTGGGGACATCAATTTGGTGGTGGTGGTAGTAAAGATTGAGTGTGATGGTAGGGATGATGGTTGAGTGGTGGTGGTGGTGGTGAAGATTGAGTGTGATGGTAGGGATGATAGTTGAGTGTTGGTGGTGATAAAGATTAAATGTGATGGTAGGGATGATGGTGCAGCAATCTGGTAGCAAGGACTTGGACATGTGGTGATGGCTACGGGGCATGAACAATGTGGCTTAGAGCTACAATCCTTTCACTCATGTTAGATAATGTATGAACATCTTTTCACTTTTTCTTTATATCTGGTTTATCATGTAAATTGTTATAACTTGAATTTTTTGAGCTTAACCTTTTCCATAGCTTCACAACTTCTTTCTTCACTCAAGTTATCTTCTTAATTTTCTCTAATTGTTACATTTGTGAAATTAGCATGCTTTCTTTTTTTTTTCTTTCATTATAATTTGAATACCTTGTTCCATGGCTCCACGAACACTTTTTCTTATGTGTTGGTCCTTTCTCATTATGGCTATAGAGCACTTTTTTGGGCTATTTTCTAAATACAGTGATTTCAATTTGGTTATTATTAGTGTAGTATCCTTTAATTTCTAATTTCCTTCTTTTAGTGTCTCCTTTGTAAACGATACTATCTTTGGGATTTGATGCTACACCGCTGTTCAATACCTTAGTGGATCAACTCTATTACATAACTTGATTCCTAACTCTCATATCATGAGATAAGTAAGCAGTTCTTATTGTATTTACTAGTCAATTTGTAGCTTATAAAAATCGTTACTTTGGACGATGCATATGTAGAAAGCCTTTTTTTCTTCTTCTAGTATTTACTAGTCAATTTGATCTTTTTGCCTTCTTTCTATAGTGGAGATAGTCGCACGTAATGACAGATCATGGCCATATTATTAAAAGCTTGTGGTAAGAACGGATTTCGTTCTAGTGCCCGAAAATAATATTCCAAAGCCTTCGTATGTTCCCCGTTGTTTGTGTGTATAAGTCCTATGTTATAGAGTATATAACTTCGATCATAGGGATCAATTTCTTGTCGCGTAGCTTCATAATAATTCTGTAAAACTTCCACATAATTTCCTTCGGATTGAGCCGACATCCGTTACGGTTGTTCATTCTATTCAAAGAATCTCCGTTCCAGAACCGTACGTGAGATTTTCATCTCATACGGCTCCTCCACTCTGTGCACAGTACTCTAAGGCGAATAATCCATGGAAGCAAAATTTCAATATTCTCATTATGAACTGACAGGGGCTAGTATTTTTACAAGAAATTTCTAGCCAGCCTTCCTGCAAGAGCTTTTGTTTTTTCTTAACACCAATCATATTGACTTTTGTATTGGTTTCCATACAACTATATAAGGTCTATCAATCTTGATAACAGTGCTAATTATTTTCTGTATACGATTTCAATGACATATGACTTGTGGTTTTTTATATTTTTATATTTTAGTTGCACGTTTTGCTCTGTGAATATAACTATGTTCTGATCTTTGTGGAGCATACAATCGTAAGCATGTCTTACTTCTTACATTCAGGATGGGGTTGTCCTTGGGGCCGACACTAGGGCAACTGAAGGACCAATAGTTGCAGACAAAAACTGCGAGAAGATTCATTACATGGCACCAAACATTTATTGCTGTGGAGCAGGAACTTCTGCTGACACAGAAGCAGTGACAGGTAATTTGTTACTTTTGCTCTTGTTTTGGTCCCTTTGCTTTCTTGGATAGGGTACAAACAACAGAAACCTGGTCAATAGAAAATCAAGTTTCCTTATTTTTCAATTTTTGACAATTCTCGTTGACTTCAGAATTTTTTTTCTTGTCAAATTTTGTACACAAACAGGTCTTTAATGGTAGGGTTGCTTAACATGGCACTTGAGTGGACTGACATCCATTCAAAAATGTTTGAGTTAAACTTAAAAACTAATATGTATTTGTGCAAATTCTCAAAGATATGTGCACATCCACATCCATGTGCCATTACTAGTTGTGGATTACCTCAAACCATGGAAAAGCTATGAGAATATCTGATACTACAGAAGCTTCAAATTTGACTCAAGAGTTTGGTTGTTTCTTAAGAGTCTAAGCATGTTTGCTCAAGATAAAAACAAACTAAGCATGGAGTTTGAAATTGGATTTGATATTAATTTCAGATCAAACTTTCACATGGGTATGCTTGTAAACAATGTTTTATAAAACAGTAAACTGCATGAATTGAATTTGGTAAATACATAAAAGATATATGGGCATTTAATGAAAAAAAAGGTCAAAAGTAGGAAAAAAATGTATATTATGCATATATCATCCCTTTAAAAAAAACTTCACTTCAAAAACCTTAACAAATCAATTCCTAAAAAAAATCAAACGTGGAAAAAGATGTCAAATCCAACCAATCCAAAGTTGAACAAAGCTTATTTATTAAAAATTTATTAATAAAACAAGGGGAGGGAGCATGAAAGAGAGACATTGAGGAAACAACACGAAATCGATATAATTTCCAATTTCTCTTTTATTTTCTTAATCTTATCTTGGTGACTGTGTAACCCAAATACACAGCCTAGGTGACCAAATAACTTGCGACTACATGACAGTTTATTCTGGTGACATAAGCCTACGTTGCCTTGTAAGGCCAGTTTGTGGGAAACTGCCTGTCTAGGGCCATAACAAAATGGTTTGCCTCCAAATTTGTTTGACCGGTAATGTAGGCCGTATTTTAAAACAATGCTAATAAAAATATATCCAATTAAAGGATTTCAGATTCCAATGTTTCTCGCCCTTTTTATTAGTTCTGGTTAAAATGTTAGTTGGTTATCTTTCTTCTCGTGGTTTGTTTTGTGTCATCTAGACATGATTAGTTCCCAGCTGCAGCTACACCGTTATGCAACTGGCAGAGAATCAAGAGTTGTTACTGCCCTTACTCTTCTGAAATCACACCTTTTTAGGTAAGAATATGTATGTGAAACATGCAAATAGCAGTGGTATAAACATATAGATTTATGCATGGGTATTCATTTGCATTTTTTTTTGTCTGTTGTCCAAATTCCATGCTATAAATTTCAAAGTAAATTTGATACTTATATTAGAATCTGTACTTCGACCTTATGGGCAGCTATCAAGGTCATGTCAGTGCTGCTTTGGTTCTTGGAGGTGTCGATGTTACTGGACCACATCTTCACACAGTATGTTTCAATAACCCATCTCCTTTTCTGTTTGTTATGGCAACAAAAAATTTTGACCAGCAACTTTGACATACAGATATACCCACATGGTTCCACTGACACACTCCCATTTGCCACAATGGGTTCTGGCTCACTTGCTGCGATGGCTGTATTTGAATCAAAATATAGAGAAGATTTAACTGTTAGTTGTCCTCATTCTTGTTTCACCTAATTTTGTTCTATATCACTTCATTTTACCTCTACCAATAGGATCATAGCATAGGTTTATGTCATGCTCATTAGTTTTTTTTTATAAAGATCTATATTGACATCAGCACATTATGTTGATTCTCACTCACTACATTGACTCTTCTTTACTAAAATTACTATGATTGAGTTAATGTACATCGTCCTTGATATTAAAAGATGGTGCAATATGCAAACAATTATGCCAAGAAAAGGAAATTTTATATTGTATGAATGTTGATTTAACTTAAATAGCAATATTATATATTAAACCAAGTTGGCAACATGATATGCTTTAAAATACAAAGGAGCAAGCCAAGATAATAATAAGAAATAAGACATGTTAGAGGAGAGGAAAACAGAATCATGTTATTGCTAACGATTGATTATATATATATCGGTATCTACATAACAGAAATAGATATCCATATAACTATAGACTACTAAACCACATACTAATAACTCAACACTTTTCCTTAAGCTGGAGTATATAAATTTATCATGCCTAATTTGTTACAAAGAGACTAATACTGACCTAATGACACGACTTTAGTAAATATATCTATAAGTTGAATAGATGAGGAAGTAAGAGTAGTGATAAGCCATCTAATACTGTACTCCTAACAAAGTGATAATTCATCTCAATGTGTTTTGTTCCTTCATCAAATACGGGATTGTTGGTTATATAAATAGTGGTTTGGTTGTCACAGAATATGGGCATAGGTTCCTTAGGAAAAAAGTCAATTTCAGTCAAAAAGGATCTAATCCACATCATCTCGCATTCTGTATGTGTCAGTTCTATACTTTACGTCAACGTTGTATTGGAATACAATGTTTTGCTTTTTGCTTCTTCAAATGATTAAGTTGTCTACTATAAACGTGTAACATCCAGAAGTAGAATTTCTATCTCTCTGATCTCTTGTATAACCGGAATTTGAATAATGAGTGACATTGAAATGACCATGATATCTGTAGTGTAAGCCTTTACTAGGCGCATTCTTCAAGTAGGATAGTTTGTAGAAATGCCTTCCAATGTACGTTTCTTGGTTGATGCATGAACTAGTTGAATAATATAACTGTAAAAGTAATGTCTAGGTGAGTCATAGTAATATAGATTAGCTTCCTAACAAGTTGCTTGTAGCATTTTGCATTCTCAAGAGTCTTAGAAGATGTGTCCTACATGTCCAAACTGGAATCAATAGGAGAGTTAGAAGATTTGCATCCAAGTATGCCTGTCTTCTGTAGTAAGTCTAGTATATACTTCCTCTGAAATAGGACTACTCCATCCTTTGCATGGGTAATCTCAATCCCCAAGAAGTATTTAGGTTTGTTTAAATCCTTTGTTACAAAGTGTTTCTTGCGGAATTCTTTGCTCTCATCAACGCCTGCCTTGTCATTGTCGGTCATTAGAAAATCATCAACATAAATGGTCACGATGACACAACCAGTAGATCTTTGTCTGGCAAATACAGAGTGATCAGAGTTGCACTTGCGGAAGTCAAACTACATTGTAACTTCATAAAACTTGTTGAACCAGGCACAGAGACTTCGCTTGAGGTCATAGATCACTTTCTTTAACCTGCACACATGCATCTCTCCTTGAGCAACAAACTCAAGAGGTTGTTTCATATATACTTCTTTAAGTAAGTTACTATAGAGAAAATCATTTTTTAAGTCAAGTTGCTATGTAGGACACCTCTGACTCACTGCAATAGAAAACAAGATCTTGATAGAATTTAGACGTGCAACAGGTGAAAATGTATTTGTTAGAGTTCTAGTTTATGTTATATCCTTAGTATATAGGTTAATGGGTAATTAAATATCCATTTAGTATATAGGTCTTCCTACCCATCCTATATATATGTACTCTTCTCTCTTTGATAACAATAATAATAGATTATCTTTGTCCTAATAACATGGTATCAAAAGCTCAGGGTTTTTTAACCTTAAAAAAAAAAGTGGGACAGTAGCCACCGGCGGCCACCATCCAGGCTCTCTCGTCGCCTCCCGTCGATCAGCCAGCAGGTCGACACAGCCTCTCGACCACTCCCTTCATGTCGACACCCCCTCCAGCCCCTCTCCAAGCCCTTTCGCTGACGGCTTTCTCCTCTTCTGCCACCAACTGCCACTCTAGCAGCCACTAGAGGCACTGACGGCCCTGTCCTCTCGCCGGAAAGGGCTGTTCAGTCCTAGTATGTTTTCCATTCAGTAGGTAGGCCATGTGTTAGGTCTTTTGGTCTCCTGTTTTCGTTGTTTGTGAGTGGATATGTGATATCCTCTGGTGTTTAAGCCTTCGGACTGTGTGGTGGTGTTCTCGATAGGTGGTTGCTACGTGTTTTATCGAGGATAATCATCTATTTAGCCTTTCTCCTCCATGTTTCTGAAAATTCAGACTTTATATTATTCTGTTATTATGGCTACTCGTGAATCCTTTGTCAAGAATCTCAATGGAACATATGAAAAATTGAATGGCAAGAACTATTTACTCTGGTCACAAAGTTTTGAGAAGTTTATTATTACACATAGAAAACTCAGTCATCTCACTAAACCGCCCCCGGATAGCAAGGATGTTACATATGATGATTGACTCGTTGATGATGTAGCTATTGTCTCTTGGATGATAAACAACATGAAGCCTTTTGTAGCTAGAGGAGTTATGATGCTGAGACTAACTAAGAAGATATGGGATACTCTTCGTCTCACCTACGGTTATGAGAAGAACATATCTAGAGTTTATGAGGTATATGAGCAGCTTTTCACTCTTCGTCAGGGAGATCGTTCTGTTCCAGAGCATTTTACATTGTTACGTGGTTTACTGGATGAACTTGAAGTACATCAATCCTTGAGGGTTGATATTACATAGATGAGATAGTATCGGGAAGAACTAACTACAGCCATTTATCTTTTTAACTTATCTTGTGAGCTCAACTCTCAGATCAGAGGACACATTCTAGGAGCTGACAGTGTACCAGATTTGCAGACCATTTTTACATGTGTTCTATGTATCTCTACAGCCACTTCTTTTTCAGTTTTTGATAAGTCAACCATGATAGCTACACGTGGTCGTAGACGTGGTGGCACTCGTGGAGGGGGGCATGGTCGCACAAATGCTGGAGGACGTTTGCGTTGTACTTATTGTGGCAGGACTGGTCACTGGGTTGAGAGGTATTGGGATTAACATGGACGGCCCAGTTCTTCATCATCTGCACATGTTACTATTGAGTCCCGATTAACCATTTCCACCAGTGAGAAGCCGACGGTTACTATCTTGTAGGCTGAATATGACAAGCTCCTACAGCTAGAGGTCATCGACTCCGTCGCCACTGCCTTTTACTCCACTTCCACAGGCATTAATGCTCTCCTGGCTTCCAGGGATCCCTCATGGATAATTGATTTCGGTGCCTTCTTCCACATATCAGGTACAAAAAACTTGTTTACTCGTTTGTCACAGTTGTCTGATATTTAGTCTGTGGCCATTGCTGATGGTAGGTCTTGCCTTGTTTCTGGAGAAGGAGTTGTGCAGGCTTCTTCTTAGATCTCTTTTGATAAAGTCTTATATGTGCCTGACGTTCCTGTCAATATTCTATCTATTAGTGTTATTATAAAATAACTTTGCTGTTATGTAACCTTTTTCCCTTTTCACTACACCTTTCAAGATTTACGGACGGAGAGGAGGATTGATTTGGGCCGTGAGCATGACAATGGTGTGTACCTACTGGTCAGTCACGAGATACCTCAGGAATTAGTGTCTGTAGCTTCTACCTCAGAACCGTCTTCGCTGTGGCACTACCGGTTGGGCCATTTCCTTTTCACTACACCTTTCATGATTTACGGACGGAGAGGAGGATTGATTTGGGCCGTGAGTATGACAATGGTGTGTACCTACTGGTCAGTCACGAGATACCTCGGGAATTAGTGTCTGTAGCTTCTACCTCAGAACCGTCTTCGCTGTGGCACTACCGGTTGGGCCATTTATCTCACCAGAAGTTACAATAGGCTTTACCATGGGTGATTGTTTCTCCTTTTGAGTGTGAGTTGTGTCAATAAGGAAAGCATCATCGTGCTTCCTTTCGTTAGTTGCGTCTGGTATTTAGTCCAAATTTATTTGAGCTAGTGCATTATGAAATATGGGGTCCTGTTAGAGTCTCGTTTGTATCTGGTTATCCTTACTATATTGTTTTTATTGATGATTTTTCTAGAGTATCTTGGGTATATTTGTTAAAAGATTGTGGTCACATTTTTAATGTATTCAAAATTTTTCTTTCTGAAATAAAAAATCAGTTGGGTGCTACTCCTAAGTATTTGCGCACTGATAATGCATTGGAGTTTGTTCAAAACAAGGTTGAATCTTATTGTGTATCTTTAGGCATCATACATCAAGCCACTTGTCCACACATCTCTCAACAGAATGGAGTGGCAGAACGAAAGTACAGACATATTCTTGATGTTGCTCGTATTATTATGTTATACACGAAAGTTCTAAAATATCTGTGGTCTGATGTTGTTTTTACTGACACCTATCTTATCAATAGGATACTTTCTATCCCTCTAACAGGCAAGATACCTCTTCAGCGTCTTCAAAAAGATATCACGTTGTATTCCTTGACCCCTCGGGTATTTGGGTGTGTGGCCTTTGTCCAGGATATCGCACCAGGCCTTGATAAACTTTTTCCAAGAGCTATTAAATATGTGTTTGTGGGGTACTCCAGACTTAACGTGGGTATCGATGTTTTCATCCACCATATGGTCGTTACTTTGTGTCTGCAGATGTCATCTTCTTCGAGTCCATGGAATACTTTTGTGATTCGAGTATCTTGGAGGAGTCAGTAGTTGAGTCTGTTCCTCTTCCCCTTGTTGAGTTTGATATTGGCACAACAGATCCACTTCATCCTTTATAGGTATATTAACGACGACAGAGACCACCAGCTCCACCAGCGGTAGAATCAACTTCCTCCTTGAATGTTGATCCACCTTCAAATGATCTTCATCTTCCTATAGCTCTTCGAAAAGGTAGTCGTTCTTCCACCTCTCATCCAATCTCCAATTTTGTTTCTTATGACTCTTTTTCTCCTACTTTCTGTGTCTTTTCTTTGTCTTTTTCCTCTGAGTCTATTCCTAGGAATCACCAGGAGGTACTTTTACTTTTCCATTGGAAGGCAGCAATGGATGAGGAGGTAGCTACCTTGGTAGTTCGTGACACATGGGAGTTAGTGACCCGTCCTGTTAGAGCCTAAGTAGTCACCTGTCGTTGAATTTATACTGTCAAGTACAAAGTAGATGGCACAGTTGATCGCTACAAAGCCGGATTGGTAGCTCGAGGGTTCACTCAGATGTATGGTATTGATTATGATCAGACTTTTTCTTCAGTTGCTCGCTTCAACTCTAGTGGCTATCAATTACTTATAGGATGTTTGTCAACTTGATGTGAAAAATGCCTTCTTGTATGGAGATCTCATAGAGACGGTTCTTATGGAGTAACCTCTAGGGTATGTTGCTCAGAGAGAGAACAGGGTATGCAAGCTTAAGAAGGTAATTTATGGCTAAAGCAGAGTTCTAGAGCGTGGTTCGAAAAATTTAGCAAAGTAGTGATACATGGAGGCTTTCAGAAGTATGTTGTGGATCACTCTGTTTTTTATAGGAAAACTAATCAGGGATGTGTGTTGCTTGTGGTATATATGGATGATATTTTGGTAACTGGTAATGACCAAGGGGGCATAAAAGAGGACATAAAAGAAGTAAAAGAGTATTTTGCATCTCATTTTGTCATTAAAGACTTGGTAAAATCAAGATACTTTTTTGGTATTAAGTTTGCTTATGACAGTGGAAAGATGATGTTATCTCAAAAAAAAAATGCACTTGATCTTCTTAAGGAAACAAGACTTTTGGGATGCAAACTCAAGAGTACACTTATTGAACAGTCACTATTTTGTTGGGATACTAGCTCTGAGCTGTTGGATGACCCTCGTCAGTACAGGAGGTTGATTGGAAAACTCATTTATTTGACAGTGACTCAGTTAAATATTTCTTATGCTGTTAGCTTACTGAATCAATTTATGTATGAGCCTAGAAAAAATACACTAGGCTGGAGCTGTGCGGGTTCTTTCCTACGTGAAAGGTGCTTCAGGAGGAGGTCTGATCTATCAGAAGAATGACCATGTGAATGTTATGGCATATCTAGATTCGGGATATGCAGGAGACCGAGGGGATAGAAAGTCTACATCTAGCTTCTCTACTTATGTAGGAGGCAATCTAGTCAAATGACGCAGCAAGAAACAGAATATGGTGTCACGTTCTAGTGTTGAGACAGAGTATAGGTCTATGACTCAAACTGTATGTGAAATGGTGTGGATCAAGTCCCTGCTGTCAGAGCTCGGTTTGTCATTTGAGATGCCCATGCTGATGTTGTGTTATAATCAAGTTGTAATCTTCATTGCCAACAATTCTATTTTCCATGAGCGTACCAAGTATATTGAGGTCGACTGCCACTATGTTTGAGATAGGGTGATAAAAGGAGTTATATCTACTCCACATATTCATTCATCTGAGCAGTTAGCTGACATTTTCACCAAGGATCTTAGTATTGGGGTGTTTAAGTCTTTGTACCAAGTTGGGTCTTCTTGATGTGTATGCTCTAGCTTGAGGGGGAGTGTTAGAGTTCTAGTTTATGTTATATCCTTAGTATATGAGTTAATGGGTAATTGGATATCCATTTAGTATATGGGCCTCCCTACCCATCCTATATATATGTACTATCCTCTCTTTGATAGCAATAATAATAGATTATCTTTGCCCTAATAACAGTATCAAAGTAATCGATCCCATAGGTTTATGTGAAACCGCGGACAACCAAATGAGCTTTATATTTGTCAATGGTGCCATTGGGTTTGTATTTCACAATGAATACCTAATGGCAACTCACAATCTAGCGTTGATTGGTGGAACAAGAAGATCCTATATCCCTCCTCATCCATAGTCGCTTTCCACTTAGGGATCTACGACGCCTCCTACTTGAGTATGAAATAGACTACAATGGCAAAACAAAAGTCTGATACTTAGGATGTAGGTTATCATAGGTAACAAAATGGATAGTGGATGTGTAGTGGAGTGGGTACCTTTCCTAAGGGTAATAGGTATATAGCAATGGAAGGAGGAGTTAGACCTACATTAGAGGAGGCTAGATAATCGATATCTATATAGGGTGTTTGTACATATTGTCGTGGTTTCCTTGTGTATACTTGAATAGATTGGGCAATAGGAGTCTCGATAGTAGTTAGTGGAATTTGATTTGTAACAGGAGCAGTGAGGGGCAGGGGCATTGAAAGGTCACATGTAGAAGTGGAAAAAGGAATGTTCTTAAAGAAGGTTACATCTACGAAAATTTTGTATTTTCTGTGCATTAGATTATAGTAGTGAAAACTTTTTTGAGTACAGGAATAGCCTACAAACATACAATGAATAGATTGAGAGGAAAGCTTGTTTAGATTTGGACATGTATCTTGGACAAAGTACATACAACAAAAACATTTGGACGTAGAGGAAAAAGAGATTTTTGAGGAAACTGAAGATAATAAGGAATATACCTATAGACAGACGAGGCATTCTGATTAGGTGACATGCATTGAGGATTGCATCTGCCTATAATGGTTGAAGGACCTTCATTTGTGTCATGAGAGTTCTAGTGACATCTAATAAATAACGATGTTTGTGTTTTACTACACCATTTTGTTGAGATGTCTTAGGATAAGGGGTCTGATGGATAATTCTCTACACTTTACACAAAAAAGATATATAACGGTGAACATATTCAATAGCATTATTAATACGAAACACACACAATGGCTCATAAAATTGAGTTTTTATTTCATTGAATTTTTTTTATGACATTAACTACTTGAATTTTATCCTTTAGAAGATAGAATGAAGTCATTCTAGAAAAGTCATCATTGAAGACAATAAAGTACCTAAACCTTAGAATAAACTTAATTTGACAAGGGCCTCAAACATCGGAGTGAACCAACTTCATAGGAGTATGACTCTATATTTTTCGTGACATGGAGGATATGATGATTGTCAGTGTTTCTCAAGTTAACATGACTCACATTGGAAATTATTAACTGAAAGAGACTTTGGTAAAAGACTCTTCAATTTATCTAAGGAGGGATGTCCCAACCGATGGTGCCATCAACTCTTCAACTTATATGCCTCAATCCCTCCTTAGATACGATGACTCAGTAGTAGTAGAGGTGTAAGCAGATGCTTTAGTTTTCTTTTTACCATTGAGACAGTAGACTCTATCACTCTTTTGTCTCGAACCAATCTATCTCCCACTCTGTAGGTCCTATATAAGAAGATAAGTAGGAAAAAAGTGTTACTGTACAATGATGACTTTTAGTAAGTTGGCTAATAGACAACAAATTAATAGGAAAATTAGGAATATAATGTACATTATGAAGTATTAGATTATTGGGTGTGGACACATTTTTTTGTCTATGGATAGGAGAACGAGTCCTATTAGTTAGAGTAACAGATGGTGTAGAAGCAAAAGAAGATAATGTGGGGAAAGCATTATGTGTATCAAATATATGCTTTGACGCATGAATCGACTACTTAATCCTCTTCAGAAGTTGTGAACAAGGTCTGTGTACCTGAAGAAGTAGTATAAGTAGCAACAGGAGCAGAAGTAGTAGTCTGAGAAGTCAATTATACTCGACCTGAGTAATCGTCACTGTAGGTGTGGATGGAGCTACCTATGTAAGAGTGTTGGTCCAATCTGGTTCGCTAAACTTTACCCAATATTGATTCGAGGAGTGATTCGTGTGTCCACAATGATCACACTTTAGATTTCTTTGTTTAACATTACATCCTTCCTTTGAATCGTAATGTTTTTAATATTATTTCTTTTATTTCATAGTATTACTCTATTAGTTAATAACTAAATATCATATTTTAGGTAAATGGTGAATGTTCTATATGTTCCAAATATGAAGAATATTGTTGTAAAGGTTTTATCTCAATAACAGTAGCATCTGATTGCGAATAAAATCAGAGCACATTCAACCTTATTCATACAAAGAAAAGAAATAAATAGGGTACTGTAAGATTGAATGACTTGACATTTGTACACTATGACATGCAACTAAGAAGAAAACATATCAATGAAAAAACTAAATGGACCTTCTTGTATATATTTATAATGAGGATGAAGAAGATGATCTCATATTTCAATAGTTGCAAGAAAATAGAGAAGCAATTCTAGATGAAGAATAAAGTAGATCATTTTCTAGAATTGCTTGTGAAATAGACATTGATATAGAAAAATATATAAGCTCATTAGAACATTCTCGTGGACATATTCCAGGTTTAGGGGGTAATAGTAGTACAAATAATGATGATAGCACACAACTACCAGACGACGACGATGGTGACATTAGAAATGTAGTTCTACCTGCAACAGAAGAGCTACAAGGATAGAGAGAGATATAGAGGCCATTTAACCCATTTACAGGGGAAGATGTCTTCACATATGCTACACAAGTCAAGGATCATGAAGTTTGGTTAGAAATTCATTATCAACGAAGGGGTCGTGATCAACAACTAAATAAAGACTCTTGGAGTAGTCATATAAGAGGATCTTTGTTAGGCTCACTTGACTCTTTGAGTATTTATGATCCTAGAGATCTTTATGATTATAGTTCTTGTAGAGGTGGTTTTATTGGACAAATACTATAACACTGAAAGCAATTGGACAAGAACTGCATCTTCTTATGCTCCAAGTGAACAAATTGAATAGGATATGGGCTCGTTCTTTCATTATGTACTTCTAACACAATATGAAGAGCAATTACTTAAACGTTCTTCAAATCATGCTTATATCCCTATATAGTCTCAAGAAATTTGTTAGTCAGTATATATATAATTGCATAATATCTACCAATGGGATTTCTAATACAATCACAATACCGCTACTACATCAACGAGTATCATACATATTATAGTCATATATTTTGGAACAACTATGTGTTGTGAAGAGAGTTCCAAGTTCGATAACAAATTTACAAGAAGAATATTTATACAAGAAGAATATTTTGATCAACCAAGGTATTCTTCATGGTATCAAGCATATATAAGATAATTTTTCTAAGTATTTTTGTTTTTAAATATTTATTAAGCATTTTTATGTATTATTTATACTTCAGATATTTCTATTAGGTCTATTTATTGTATTTTATTGTGATACATATTGAGAAAGTTGATTTAAGTAGTCTAAGATGTAGATTATTGTTTACTTTAGTTTATTCTAGAGTTTTAAATCAAAATTCAAAATCTTTTGACTATTTCTATAGACTTTTGTAAATTTACCGTGTTTTCATCGACAATTCCACCATTGTTTTATATGTTTCCTATTTTTGTCGGACCAAAGTACGACACGAAATCGATGTTTAATTGTTTGAGTTCAACGACGTGTGCAATATTTTTCTCATGTGCATATGTAGCCTTCAGAGTGTCTCATATTTGCTTTGCTATTGGGGACGTGTGCAATATTTTCTTTCTCCTTTAAAGATCTCTGGTTCTATACTGTTCCCTAATCACGTAGGATACCACAGTTAGAAGATAATCAATTGTCATATTCTAGGGCCTTGATATAAGGCAAATCTTGTGTGATATATTTGTTCTTATGAGTCCACCAAGAAAGACTTGAATAGATTTGGCTTAGATGAGATAGTTCTTTTCATTTAGTTTGATGAATGTGTCATTGAGATTACGTAGCAAGACATTATCAGAGGAGGACGTCATGGAGAGAGAGGACCAGCAACCGCCTGGAAGGAGGAGCACACGATCAGCAAGGATAAAGGAGAAAGAAGCAACAACAACTGTAGAGAAAGAGGAACAACAACAATGTTGCTGAAATGAGCAGCATCAGCTGTAGAGAGAGAGGAGTAGTGCTGATGCTAGAGAGAGAACCAAGAGGCAGAGTAGTCAGCAGCAGTGGGGGAAGCCCTGAATGGGCTGATCGGTGGCAAAGAGAGCACCAAAGGGGCTGACGGCGTAAGAGAAGGAGTTGGGAAGAGATTGGAGGGGCTGGTGGCGGCGAGGGAAGCCTTGAATGGGTTGATTGGTGGCAAAGGAGGCCTTAAAGGGGCCCGACGGTGCAAGAGGAAGAGTTGGTAGAAGGTTGGAGGGCTGGCAGGAGGTTGGTGGGGTGGGGTTGGATGTTTGGCAACAGCATCGGAGAAGGAGTGCAATCGCCAATGGCTAGGCTCTGTCCCCTTTTCTCCCTTCCTTTTTTTTCTTTCAAAAAACCTTGCTCATGATACCATCTTAGAAGAAAGGAAAACATAAATGGACATTTATATAACCATAAACCACTAAATCATATATTAACGACTCTAACAGGATCTATATATAAGGGGAAAAAATTTATATATTCTAGTGGTGATGGTTCGCCTTGAATCTTTGCTTTCTGAGGTCTTGTCTTTGCTTCTATTCTTTGTTGAGTAGGTCTCTTATATATGTAAACTATGCTTAATTGTTTATATCTTATATATGATATATATAGAGTGGGACTTTCATATTTCTGAGAGTACCAACTACCAAATGTCCTTGTACTGTCAGTTTGTTTTCAAATTTCAATGGTGGAACATCCAAATACGGAATCTGCTCCTTGAACTTCCTCTACCTTGTCTAAAACTTTTAAAAACAAAAAAATTTAGTGATTTGAGGCTATCTAGCTTGGTGATCTAGAAGTGAACCTTTCTTGTTACTTAGAAAGTGTTCTTTTGTAACACTTGATTCAAATGCGATAAAAGCTTCCCATAAGTTGAATTCAGTTTTAGAGATTTTAGAGGATGTAGATGAAGTTACAATGATTGGAACATGGAAGTTGCATCATTGAAAACAAGCTGAGAATACCAGCACTTTTGGTACTCTTAAAAGTGCGCAACTATGCAAGTCTCACTCACATATATAATCCTTATATAAAGGTTACAAATTGTCCCTGCCACTTTGTTATGTCAAAGTATAATTGGAAATCTGATTATTTTTCAATTGTGCTGTTCTACACTGATTCTTTACGATTTTTGCTTTTACAATGATGCATGGAACACACCAAGCATGCAAGGTTCTATCATATCTTTTCATATCGTGCAAGCCTTGTTTCCGAAATTATCATGGAATTTTTACGCATGATATATGTGCTCTTAACTAGTTACAGAGAAGTAGGAGATGCATATGTTACAATTACAAATGACAATGCAAGGCCATCCAATTCAATTCTAATTTCCAAATGCCCCATACTATCTTGAAAGGTGTTGATCAATCAAGATTGATTATTTTTCAATTGAGGACTATTAGAGTTACTTGTGTGTGTGTGTTATGTCTTTCCGGTTATACAGGTTAGTGGATATTCATTTAGATTAGGATATCTAGTCTTCCTATATATATGTAACAACTAACAACACACCATCAATAGAATATATCTTTTTTTTTCTCTCTTTACTCTCTTTCTTCACATGGTACCGAAGCTTAGGTGCCCTAGTTGCCTTTGACTTGCACCCCTGTCGGAGCCGTCGTCCGTCATCGTCAGCGATCAGACCACCACTGCCAGTCACCAGAATCTGTCCTGTCGATATCTGCACCTAGCCACCAACCTCCAGAAGCTGTCAGCACGCTCCTTCACCGTCGGAGCCTGTAGATCAGGCCAGGGCCGTCGACGACACCCATAGGCCTTTTCTGGCCGATCGTCGACCACCATAGGGGTCACCAGCGCATGTCCAGCTATTGGTGATGCCCGTTGTCTTCTCTTCGTCTGAAGGGTCAGTCCAGTCCCTCCTGTGAAGCAATCTGTATGTTTTAGGCCCTCCGTTGCCTCTAATTTCTGTTGGGTGTGAATACATCCTATCTACACGGGTGAGCAGTCTGGTTCACATATTATTATTTTCAGACCATATATTGGGATATTTTATTCAGATTTCAGTCCAATATGACTTCTTGTGATTCTCTGGTCAAGCATATGAGTGGTACATTTGAGAAACTCTCCGGCCTAAATTACCTTCTATGGTCATAGAGCTTCAAAATGTTTGTTCTGGCACATAGAAAATTGAAGCACCCACTCATCTACCTCCAAATGTCAAGTCTGACATATATGAAGATTAATTAGCTGATGATGTAGCGGTTATTACATGAATGGCCAATACTATGAAGGCCTCAGTTGCATGAGGAGCTATGTTGTTGAGGCCAGCGAAGAAGATATGGGATATGCTATGCCTTACATATGGTCATGAGAAGAATATATCTCGTGTATGTGAAATATATGAGCAGTTGTTTACTTTATGTCAGGGAGATCGGTCTATTCAGGAGCACTTTATCACGCTTCGTGTCCTATTTGATAAGTTAGATGTGTATCAACCCTTCACAATGGATATCACGAGATTGCGTCAGTATCATGAGGAGTTGGCCATTGTAGTATATCTATCTAGTCTGAACCTAAATCTCAGCTCTCAGATCAATGGTCAGGTTTTAGGTGTTGACAGCGTTTCTGATCTACAAATTATCTTTGCGTAGGTCTTCCAGGTGTCCATAGCTGCGTCTCCTACAGTGACAAAGCAGTCAATTATAACAGCTACACGAGGTCGAGGTCGCGGTGGTTCTCGAGGGAGAGGTCATGGTCGAGGTGATGTAGGTAGACGTCTATGATGTTCACACTGCTGATAACTAGGACACAGAGTGGAGAAATGTTGGGATATTGTTGGCAGACCTCAGACGACACATGTCACCACAGAGACATAGACTGCTGCAGCTACTAGTGAGGAGCAGACTTTCACAGTTTCACATGCTGACTATAAAAGGATTCAGTAGTTAATGGTCACAGACTCTGTTGCCACGATTCACCCAAGTTAGCTCCTTAAGTATTAGTACCTTCCTTGTATCCAGGGATCTCTCCTAGATTATTGATTTTGATGCCTCCTCACATATGTCAGGTACATGAAATTTGTTTACTCAATTATCTCAGTTATCTGATATTCGATTTGTGGCAATTGTTGATGGTCTAATATGTCCTATTTCAGGTGAGGGGATGGTGCAAGTCTCTTCACAGTTGCTTCTTGAAAATGTCCTTTTTATTTTTGATTTTCCTGTAAATTTATTGTTCATTAGTTTTATCACAAAAACAAAAAAACAATGTTATGTTACATTCTTTTCTTTTCATTGTATATTTTAGGATTTACAGACAAGGAGGAGGTTTGGTTTGGACCGTGAGTGAGGAAATGGCATGTACCTGCTGGTTCATGACGATACCTCAAGGATTAGCATATGTGGCACCTGCTTTTGAGGAATCATTCTTGTGGTACTAAAGGTTGGGTCACTCATCTCACAAAAACCTTCAGTAGGCCTTGCATTGGTGTTCTATATCACGTTTTGAGTATGAGTCGTGTCAATTGGATAAGCATCACCGTGCTTCTTTTAAAAATTTACGTATAGTGTTGAGTTCCATTGCATTTAAGTTAGTTCATTGTGATGTCTGAGGTTCTTTTAAAGTCCAGTATGTGTCGGATCATAGATATTACATAATTTTTGTTGATGATTTTTCTAAAGTATCTTGGATGTATCTACTCAAAGATTGCAGTCATATTTATGTACTTAGAACTTTTTTGGCTGAAATAAAAAATCATTTTGATGTTATTCTAAAATCTCAATGCTCTTGAATTTGTTGAGTTGAGGATTGCCTTATATTGTGTTTCTTTGGGTATTATACATTAGACCTCGTGTCTCCACACCTCTTAATAAAACGAGGTTGCAGAACGCAAACAAAGACACATATTAGACGTCACCTGTACTCTTATGGTTCATATACATGTTCCAAAACAGTTGTGGTTTGATGCGGTGCTTAAAACCACTTATCTTATTAACAGGATGTCTTCTGCACTTCTGGAGGGTGAAGTACCATTTCATTGGCTCAAACCTGACTTTAGTTTGTTAGCTTACTCCTAGAGTCTCTGGACAAGTTATCTCTAAGGTCCATCAAGTGTGTCTTTATTGGGTATTCTAGAACACAGTGGGGATATCAGTATTTTCACCTTCCTACCTGTCGATACTTTGTATCTGTAGATATTATCTTTTCTGAATCTGCTTCTTATTATCATGAGTCTTTGCCATCTAGTGTATCTATCCCTCTTCTTTCTATTGTTGAGATGTAAAATGGAAATTCTCAAGGTGATTTTATTGTGCAATAGGAAGTCACTCGTCCCTTGTAGGTTTATCAACGACACCAGCATACCTTAGTGTCTCCCATTACTGAATCATTTTCTCTTACAGATGCAAATTCGTCTATGATCTACTTATTACCCTTCAGAAAGATACTCGCTCTTACACTATCCATTCTATTTCACACTTTGTGTCTTACGACTCTCTTCATCCTCGGTTCCGTAATTTTGCTTTATCTATTTTCTTAGAGTTTATTTCCAGAAATTATCAAGAGGTACTAACCTTTCCTCATTGGAAGACTGTTATGGATAAGGAGATAGTTGCATTGACTTGTCGTGGTATGTAGGAGTTGGTGATCCGTACTGTTGAGGTTACAGTAGTCACCTGCAAATGGATTTACTCTATCAATTATAAAGCAGATGATAGTATTGACAGATACAAGGTAAAATTGACGGCTCGCGGTTTTACACAAACATATGGCATAGATTATAATGAGACCTTTTTCTTTGTTGCCTATTTCAATTCCATCAGGGTCATTCTGTCTTTAGCTATCAACCATTCTTAGGAGGTATGCCAGTTAGATGTCAAAAATGCCTTTCTATATGGAGATCTGGTTGAGTCTGTTCTGCTAGAGCAACCTCCAAGGTATGTTGTTCAAGAAGAGAATCATGTGTGCAGACTGAAGAAGGCAATCTATGGCCTTAAACAAAGTCCCAAGACATAATTTGAAAAGTTCAGTCAGATGGTTCTTATTAGTAGGTTTCAGAATGCTATGGATCATTCGGTTTTCTACAGGCAGACTATTGGTAGTTGCGTTATTCTGACAGTATATGTGGATGACATACTGGTGACTGGCAGTGATGTGCAGGACATTACAGAGATCAAAAGACATCTTCACACTCATTTTGTGACAAAAGACATGGAAAAGCCTTGATTTTTTCTTAGAATTGAGTTTGTCTATGTAAATGTTAAGATGACACTGTCACAAAGGAAATATGCTCTAAATCTTCTACAAGAGACTGGTCTTTTGGGGTGTAAATTAGAAAGTACTCCTATCGAGTAGACAATGACATTTTGGGATAGTAGCACGGACTTGTTGAAGGATCTTAGTCAGTATAGACAATTGATTGGGAAATTCATCTATCTGACAGGTGTCTCGACCTTATATTTCATATGTAGTCAGTTTTCTGAGTTAGTTTATGCATGACTCGAGGATAACACATTGGATTAGAGTCCTTCGTGTTCTGTCATATGTGAAAGGAGTTTCGGGAAAATGCCTAGTCTACAGAAAAAATAGTCACATCAGGATAATTGCTTATTTAGATTCAGGATATGTAGGATACTAAGGGAACAGAAAATCCACATTAGGTTTCTACACCTATGTGGGAAGTAATCTTGTCACTTGACGAAGCAAAAAGTAAAATGTGGTGTCAAGGTCCAGTATAGAGGTTGAGTATCGATCTATGACACAGATAACATGTGAGATTATTTAGGTCAAGTCTCTCCTAAAGTAGCTTAGTTTTGGTGTTGAGGTTCCTATATCTATGCGGTGTGACAATTAAACTATTATCTTCATTGCAAACAATCCCACATTTTATGAGTGAACCAAGCACATCGAGGTAGACTATCACTTTGTGAGAGATATGGTCATGAGGGGGGTTATTTCTACTCCTTATACTCAATCTTCAGAGTGATTGATGGCACAAAGGGGCTTGGTATTAGAATGTTCAAGTCTTTATGTGATAAACTGGACATAGTTGATATGTATGGTCTAGCTTAAGGAGGAGTGTTAGAGTTATTTGTGTGTGTGTGTTATGTCTTTCCGATTATACGGGTTATTGGATATCCATTTAGATAAGGATATCTAATCTCTCTATATTAATGTAACAATACACCATCAATAGAATATCTCTTTTCTTTCTCTCTAGTCTCTTTCTTCACAAGGACATTATATTATGCGTAATTTGTGCACGTACAAGACAGATATTTTTGGCCATTTTCAATATAATACTCCAGTCTTTTATAAAATAATGTACTTGAAAGTAATTTTTACGGTTATGCTCTTGTAAGGAACAGTTACGTAGTCACGCATTTACACTATTACATAATTTTATTGGCAAAAACAAAAAATAGGAAGAAGAAGAACTGATGTGCATTTAAGAAAGCAATTTAAGTATCATAGAGAATCTTATTTTAAGAAAGAGCTAAGAGCCTAGTATTTAGAGATTGTAAATAACATATATATTTTCTTGTTTTTCCTGCATTATTTTGGAAAGAACACCACATTCGAGATATTAGATGGTCTTTAGGTGGTATATGCCATTGTAACGCTTGTGCTTGTGTAACTAGTAGTTGGTTGGAAGTTCCACCGATAGCCTATGGCAAAGTTAGGAAGTCGACACAATGGGGTTGTTAGAGTAGATGGATTCTGCTATAGATTTTTGTGTTATCTTTTTACCTTTGTATTATTTGTTTATCTTTGGGTTCTTTGATATATGTATAGGAGATAATCCTTAGTGTAATACAATCAATTTCTTATTTCTCTTCTCTCTATATAGTATCAAGGGCATAGGCCTAATTAAAAAAAACTTAATCCTAAACTCAATTGTCACCACCCACCCTACTGCCAACAGCCACCTTGTCTTCGGACCACTCCGTTGCCTCTTGTCATCCAATTTACGATTCCTGCCTATGTAGGATTGACTTACTGCTGTTCCCATCGATTGTGTAGGTTGGTAGGTTCTCTTCCTCTCTCTATTTCTCCTTTTCCTCCATGGTACATGCACCCTTCCTATGCTATGAGAGGTCTTGTGTTACCTGCCTTGATTGCCTGCCTGCTACCTTTGTTCTCCCCCGTGATGACATCCTCTTTTGCAAATTCGTTGTCGACCACACCACAAGATGTGAGGCTTCGAAATTTACGTAGTATTATTATGAAACTCAATGGAAAGAATTATGTTCTTTAGCCGAAGTCCTTCATTGTTTTTCTTGGCACTCACTGAAAGGCAAAGTGCATTATGCATGATCTGCTGTTTTCAAAAGATTCCACCCATGATGACTAGTTTGTTATAGATGGTGATGTATTTCCTAATTTATCTACAATATGGCGGAGAATATTGTTATTATCGTCATGTTCCTCATTGTAACCAAGAAAATCTAAGATACACTGAAAGAGATATATAGACATGAGAAAAACATTTATTGCATGCTTGAGATTTATGAGTAGTTCTTCTCTCCAGCAAGCAGACTGCTTTGTTCAAGATCTATATACATTTTTGCATGCTCTTATTAATGAGTTGGTTATTCATAAGTCTATTATACTCGATGCACAGACATTGAAGGAATATCACGAAAAGTTAGCTGTTGCAAAGTTTTACTCTATTCTACAACCCGAGATCGCTTCCCAGATCTGTGGAAAGGTTCTTGGAGTTGGCACTATCTCATCCTTGTTCTCCATGTTTTCTGTGTTTGATTCTTGGAGTTGACACTATCTCATCCTTGTTCTCCATGTTTTCTTGTGTTCTTAGCATCTCTGCTGAGACTTCTACCTCCCTCACCGATCAATCGGCCATGCTCAATTATG
Source organism: Posidonia australis (assembly GCA_024699735.1). Lineage (NCBI taxonomy): Eukaryota > Viridiplantae > Streptophyta > Magnoliopsida > Alismatales > Posidoniaceae > Posidonia > Posidonia australis. Next base: position 8,093 of record JAMKQA010000910.1, on the reverse strand, counting down.
GTTGTGGACGTGGCCGTGGATGTGGCTAAGGATGCGATTCAGGAGGACGTGGGAAACACATGTGTGAACATTGTGGATGCACTAATCACATTTTTGAGAAGTACTTGGACAACTTAGGTAAATCTCAATGGGCTCAAAATGCTGTGATTCTTGTAGACTAACTCCTCTAGGACCACATGCTTGTTTGATACAATCACTATTTCTTAGGTTGAGTATGATCGTTACAGCTTCATCTTTAGGGAAGTCAAACTATGTTCACGACTTTTTATGCAACCACATCAGCTACTAGTGTCTTTCTAGCCTCTATGGACATTTCTTGGTATTAGATTTAATGCTTTTAATCATATGATTGGTATTTGAGACTTTTTTGTTTTCCTTTTTAATACATCCTCTACTTCTTTCATGTTTATAGCAGATGGTAGTTTTTGTTTTGTTTTTGGAGAAGAGGTTGTTCATGTCTCCTTTTTTCTGAATCTTGCTAATGTTCTTTATGTACTTAACTTTCTTGTCAACTTGTTTTCTATTAGTAAAATCACAAAGTTTTTATTAAAGTATAATAAAAAGCTATATTGTCACTAAAGAGATACAAATATGTAGAGGTATTAGTAGAATAAAGGCAATATGGATATCCAATAACCCATATAACTATTAATAACTTATTATTTAACTTATTATTCTTTCTCAAGTTGAAGCATATATATTTGTCATACCCAACTTGTCACAAAGAACCTTAAAAACACCTAAAGTCTGACCCTTGGTGGAGATATCTACAAGTTGATCTGAGGACGAAATACATGGAGTTGAGATGATTCCCTTTATAACTTGTCTCTTACATAATGATAGTCAACTTCGATATGTTTTGTACTCTCATGAAAGATAGGATTATTGACAATAAATATGATTGTTTGGTTATCACAGTGCAGAGACATATGAGTTTGCATTGGTACACCTAACTCTGTCAGAAAAGATTTAAGCCAAATCATTTCATAAATGGTATGTACCATGAATCTGTACTTAGTCTCTGCATTAGATCTAAATACCACATTCTGTTTCTTATTTTTCTATGTAATCAGATTTTTCTCAACATAGATACAATAATCTGTTATAGATTTTCTGTCCCCTTTGTCTCCTACATAATTAGAATCTAGGCTTTAATTTTAATATGTCCATGCTTTTAGTAAATGTGACATTTTCCAAGTGTACACTTAATGTATGTTAATACATGTACTGTCCCTTTCTAATGTATCATCCGAGATTCATGCATGAATTGACTAAGATATCCTCCTACATATCAAATATCTGGACGAATGACAGTTAAGTAAATCAACTTCTCAATGAATCTCATATATTGTCCAACATCTTCAAATAATTCATCAAGGCTATTTACAAATTAGGATTTTGATCAATAAGGATGTTTTCTGGTTAATAGTCTAAGAGTCCTGTCTCATAGAGAAGATGAAGAACATATTTCTTCTGTAGTAGCATCATTTTGTCTTTGTCATAAGTGAATTTTATATCAAGGAAGTATTTAGGTTTGTCCATATCTTTTGTAACAAAATGTTTCCTTAGACATTTCTTTATCTCCATGATTTGTGTTGTATCACTACTGGTCAAAAGTATATCGTCAACATATATAACTAGAACAACACTATCGGTGGTGCTTCTCTTGATAAACACAGAGTGATCAGTTGCACATATTTGAAAATCTATTGTCAGAACACTACTATTGAATTTGTTAAACCATGCTGTAGGGCTTTGCTTGAGTGCGTAAATCACCTTTGTGGTATGACAAATAGTATCCCTCTCCTGAGCAACAAAACTTGGAGGTTGCTCCATTAGAAAATGGTTAGTAAGATCATTATAGAGGAAGGTATTTTTGACATCAAGTTGATATATTGTCTAAGATTGATTTATAATAATGGAGAGTAATACATGAATTGAATTCAATCGAGTCATAGAAGAGAAGGTCTCAGCATAATTGATGCCAAGTGTGTGTGAATCCACATGTCACCAAGCATATTTTATATCGATCCATTGAGTCATTTAGTATGTACTTGATGGTGTAAATACATCTACAACCAACAAATAACTGGACGAGGAATCAGGTTTATGTACCTTATGACCTCAACGCATGTTCTTCCTCCATGGTAGCCTTTCACTTTAGAATGCTAACAACCTTTGTAGTTCTTGGGGATAGGCATAGAGAAGATAGATAAGGTTAACTTGCGAAAGATGGAGTGAAGACGATCATAATAAACAAAATGAGAAATAGGATGAACAGTAATAGATTGCTCACCTTAGCAAAGAGCAATGAGAATGTCTAAATTAGAGGGAGTAGAACCTATTGGCGTGGAAGAGGATTGTGGCAATGAATGTGGAGAAGCTTGCTGTGTGTGACGAGAATAAATCAGTAATGGGTTAGTAGAAACCACAAGAGTACTATCAATAGCTTGAGAAATGAAATCATTAATAGGAGTTTGTAGAGGGACCATAATAGAAGACTTAAGAGGTGGAAGATGGCCCAAAAAATAGTGTGGACAACACTAGATCCAGAACACAGTCGTCATCATGGCCAACAGCAATAACATGGGTCGTGTAGCTCCTCTTGTGATCCTCCAACTGAGGAAAATTATAAGTTACTACGTTGTTTTACTGCAACAAGAACTCTTCCCAACTCAAGGCCATAAGAATCATTACATTCAGTGAAACAACCATAATCAATGGCAAGGACAACTTGGGAGTCTAATTCAGGTGAGTCCTTAACAACTCCCATCAAAAGTGTCCAAACCAACTCATGCTGTTCTTCTATCCTGACTGATCTATCTAAGGTGTTGTTATCTTGGAAAAGTCTTTACTGAATTTCCGAAAATAGTTTATCTAAGTCAGGAAACATCTTGTCTGAGAAACCTCTTGAGGCATGCCCAACAGTTGGAGTGGCACCAACAAATTTGAGATAGAGTCAACTTCACAGGCTCAATTTCAATTTCCGTCGTAGAAAACCCAAAAGAGCCAAAGGAGAGAGAAAATCTCCACTACGCTTATGCATTGGTTTTCTTATTACCCATATAAGAAATTAAGGCATATGCATTGGTTTTCTTTTATCTAGAGAAACATGAACTTGCTATGAGAAGTTATGTAGAAATTATATTCTTTTTCTTCGATTTATGCTATACTTTAATCTCCTTTTTCTGCATATATATTCTCTTATGCTTCTGCTGTAAAAATCATACTACATGTTGTGTACATTTTTGCATCTATGTTTGTTTAATGATGTTAGATATGGAGAAATTACATTTATGCAGAAAGATGAGGGAATAGCACTTGTGTCAGAGGCGATACGCTCTGGTATCTTCAATGATTTAGGTAGTGGGAGTAATGTAGATGTTTGCATCATAACAAAGGTAATTCAAATTCTGTTGAGTTGATGGCACATAATCAAATTGAATTCTCCTCTCCTTGATCAATCTTTTGTGGTTACTGTTTCATATAATCCAGGGACACACAGAGTACTTGAGGAACCATCAACTGCCGAATCCGAGGACCTATAGCAGTTCCAGAGGCTATTCATTTAGCAAGGGGCAAACTGGTGAGTAGCACATTTTTTAGATGGCACCTCTCTACTAGTGAAAATGCTGCATCCAGGCTTTGAGGTTTTTTGATGAAGCAAGGACTCAGCAAGTCTATGAACATGCAACTTTGTTTTTATTCAGCCTGTAGTAGAACTGCAGCATTATAAACCAGATCTGGTCAACCAAATTTTCTTGGGTGTGACTGTTTGTTTGATGTGGTTGCAGAGGTCTTATCTACAAAAATTACGCCATTAATGCAGAAAGCTGTAGTTGCTGTTGGGGATTTCATGGAAGAGTGATATCTCAAAATAGACTTCCTTACAATTAATTAGATGAATGATAAGGGTGTTGTTCTCAGTTGAATCATAAACTTGTAGTGAGTCAAACATGGTCAAGGACTGCTGTCAAAATTACTTGTTGGTTGATAAAATTACCAAAAAGCCACCATGTTTATGGTAATACCATGAACCTTTCTTCTCTTCTGGAATCTAGTTTTTCTATGTATGTAGGTTTGTGGTAATACCAAAAAGCCACAAATTCTAGACGATTTATTAATGAATGCTCTGTCACCTGACACTGTTACTTCACGTAAACTTGTGGCCAACTTGGAGAAGAGAAAGCGAGCCGCTAAGTTGAGGGCGGTTCATCGGGTTGAGTGGCCAAATTGTATCCATCTCTTTTCTATGTTTTGTTTTAAATACGTGTTCTCTACTTTACAATTCAGTACGTGTACTTGCAACATTACTTCGGATTCTCTGCTATTTGTAATTGCTTGCTGTTCCTACAACCACTTTGTACAGGTAGCAGTTTTAGCTTTTGATACACTTGGGTGAATAACAGTAAGTCGGTTTTATGTTTTAGAATTTAGATCATTCTCTAAAATCTGATTTTACTTGGCCGTATTACATCTGCAATCCAATCTTTGTGACTATGGTGATTGAAACAACACATGCATGAAAAGTTGTGATTTGGATAGAATTTTTGTTTTACCCGAAGGGCAAGAAAAATAATTAAACATAGTACATACAGTCCAAACCATAAGTAACGCCAAGGTAAATAGATTAAGTCAAAGAAAAAACCTGAATGCATTGATGGATGTCTGGATGAGGATAAAATATTTAATTCTAAACAGTGTAATAATTTGGAGTTGAAATATTTCAAATACCTACGATCAGATCAAGTTGTAGCCTAACTGGTTAACAGATGATTACCGCTAAGTTGACTATCTTCAAAGTAAAAATTTAGGTGTTGTGATTCATGATGAAGCAAAGAAAGCGGAGCTTATCATCCACCGGAAGCAACGTCGCGCGGCAACAGAATACGTGAAGAAACAAGTGGAGAAGACTAATGTATTTCATCAAAGCAAAAACTGTTACATATTATTGATACAACCAAGCATACATATATATAGACTGCATATAAAAGTTAACCGACCACTACAAGCATCACACTCTCCGTAACCTCCACAATTTCTTCTCTATCACACGTACAACTTCCAATAACCACACACACCCTTACATATATAGTAAATAACCAACCGACCACATAATCCCGTTTATAGCCTAAATTAAATAATTAATATTTCAGTTTGCTATTTTCACATGCTTGTAGAACATTAGCCTATAGACATGGAAATATCAAATACTCGATTTAGCTTTATGCTCTAATGGAATGTCTATTTGTTGTTCCACATAGACATTAAAGCCACAAAATCTTCACGTATGCTTTATCTCCTTTGATATTTTCTAGTCCACGCCATTTATGCTGCAATCTGTTTGCAATAAAGAGAATCAGAAGTTGCTGCTTTCTTACATAAAAGCATTTAATAATTATCATTTATACCAGTAACCACGTCTTTTCTCTCTATAATTATCATGTTTTCCTATATACATCCTCATGTTAGGATCATGTGAAGAAAATATAGACGATTGTTATTGAACATGCTAGCCCAATATATCCTTCCATTACATGAACTGAAGGTATGAATTTTTCATTTTCTGAAGTTATCTATTCCAAGGCATTCACATCTTATAAAGTAAGTCAAGGAGCTTGTTGCACAAAGTTATCTACATATTTTATCGTCTTACTTGGCATTTATTGAGAATTATTATCCACATCCCCATGTTAGGACCTATGTTTTTCAGATGTGTTTAAAAAAAAAAAAAAAATCTACTCTACATACATTGACTATGTGTAATGTAGATCGCTCAAGTAAGTCTAGCAATTGTTATTTGAAAAGAAAACAATTAGCAATTGACAGTTGCGAACACAGGCATGGTTAATTTAATTATTTTGACATCTACACGGGCCCTTGAACATACACTGAGGCCCGCCTCTTTGTTCTGAGAAACCAACGTCATGCTGACGGGAGATCTTGTGTCCCGTCGAAGACGTGCACTTGCCATGTCATGTGTTTCCCCCCTCCCCCCAAGCGACACGTAGATCATTCGCCCCTTATGCTGTAGGCCTGTCGACGGGAAGTACGGCCCAACGACCACAAGAGAGTGGGAGATGCCTCCAGTTTGTATAAATTTCTGGTGCTGGGTGATTCATCCACTTGTGTCAATATCTCCCACTCTCTTCGCGAGAAAATATTCCACACAGATATCTTCAATGGTTCTTATACATCATTTAAATTTTTCTTGTCGCCATCAGGATGATGTATTTTAATATACATCATGTGTTCCCGCAGACCGTCAAGGGGCGAATGATCAGTGTCTCGCTTGTAGGGAGGTGGGGAACACATAGAGGTGGAAATCGAGCCGACCTGGTCTACAAAACAAGAGGCCGATTGGACTTGGACTGGACTAGGCCAGCCCGTAGGCTGGTTTGGGCTGGGTTGAGTTGGGTCTCCTTTGGGAGGTCATGGGTCCAGCATGACCCATGGCCCGTCGGTGGGTCGGGCCGGGTCAAGTCGATCTATTAGGTCCAAATTTTTTTTTTAAAATTATTTTTTTATTAATAAATAATATTTTAAATACATCATTTTTTTTACATAAAAAAATATAAATATTGACATCATTTTTTTTACATTTTTTATTTTTTCAATTATGGAGTCTGTTCTACCTGTTGAAGTTGATGCTGCATCATTGTCTTCTTCTAATTAGGAAATCAAGCTTAATCTCTTAAGATGGTCAACCGCATCGTACAAATCTTTTAAGCAGACGGAGGCTTCTACAGACTTCTCTGATAATCTACATCTTTTATCATTTAATACTCTTTTTCCTATAGAAAATGCAGATTTTGACGCCACAGTTGACGTCGGAATCGTTAGTAAATTTTTTGCCATTTTTGCTACTACAAGAAACCTAATAGTTGTAGCAGACCACCACTTTAATATATCTAAGTTATTTATTTCTAAATCACTAAAAGCAATGGGGGATTCTAAATATTTATCTAATTCATTATTTATACTTGATTTTATATATTTTTCCTTCTTTTTATTTAATCTACTCCATAAAGAACTACCACTACTATTACTTGCTTGTGTTCCTAAAAAACTAGATGCTTGACCATTAAATGTTTCATCATAATTTCTAACATATTCTTCAAATAACTTATATAAGGTTGTCTTTATTTTATCATTAAATGAATCTATATACTCATTTTTATTCCTATTACTAAACAATATCATCTATAAGTATCATACAATTAACTAAACTATGTCTAGGATCCATAATTAAAGCTAAACATGCCCAGATTGGAGGCTTACTCCAATAATTATTATATTTAGTTTCCATTGATTTAATAATATCTACAAAAGCTACAATATTCCTATATTGTTGAAAAACATTTGTAATATTAAATAAATTAATTAAAACTAGTGAACTTGTTGGATAATATTGACTAAATAATTGTTTAGTTGCATTATAAAATGGTCCTAAAAATTTATGAATTATATTAGAATTTTGCAAATCTTCATCATTTAAAAAATCATTAGATTTTGCATTATAAAATCCTATAATTATATGATTATAAGATATACATGAACTTAACATATCATAAGTTGAATTCCTTATATGTTGAACATCTAACTTAAATTTTCTAGGTTTTAAACCATTTTGTGCACATACATGTCTAAATTCTTGATATCTTTTAGCTAATGTTTGAATAAATAAATTATCTTTTCTTATATTTTTTATATAAGGCCTAATGCATTCTATACCATCTTGTATAATTAAATTTATGATGTGACAACATCTACAATGAAATAATTCACTATTTAATATTGGTTTTATATTTCTTCTTAATAATTCTATTGCAACATTATTATTAGATGCATTATCAAATGATATTTTATTTATTTTAAAAAATATATTAGATTCTTTAGTAATATCTTCTATCATATATGATATAGCTTTACCAGTATGTGGATGATCAAAAACTTTAAAAGCAATTAATTTTTTTTGTAAATTCCATTCTATGTCTATCCAATGTGCAATTAAACATAAATATGGAAAATTATTTGGACTAGTCCAAACATCACATGTTAATGATATTTTACATAATAAACTAAAAAATATT
>JAMKQA010000909.1:0-20440 GCA_024699735.1 Posidonia australis | reverse complement strand
AGGACCTATATGTAATAAAAGGACCAGAAAGTAATTCCAGAAGGACCTATTTGCAAGAAAAACATAAACTCCAGATTTTATTTAAAATAAAAGTTTAAATGTTTTTAAAACTAAAAAAAAGGATCGACGGTTACCGACGACAGAGCTTGCCGCCGGTGACCATCAAGGGGCACCAAAAAGCGCTCCTCGGAAGTCCGATCTTGGATGCATCGAATGTCATGACTTGTTGCCAAATGCCAATGCGAAGTGCGTGCGACAGTTGATCTAAATGCTGGAAATGTGATGCCAATGCAAAGAAAACAAATGCAAGAGCCGATCTTGAGAGTAAAATGCAAAGCTGATGCTAACATTGTAAACACAAGAATGGGTGCTTGTAATTGGATGCAATGCTGATGCCAGTGCTGAAGTAACAAGGCAAAAAACAAAGAAATCCTGCGCACAGAGGGAACCACTGGCAGGAAAATGATAAGTTGTCGGACTCAACAGTCGGATTTTTGAGGTTATCAACTTGAAGAGGTGGGATATGACATGCCGACCAAGTCTTGCCATCCCGAACGCCTGACAGCATAACGGTTGTCAACCGAGTAGTTGGCGATACCAGCCCAAAGAAGAGGGACGTGACAAACATACCATTTGTCAAACAAGAAAGAGAACCCTATCTACACAGACCTAGGGCGAGCAAAGGGATTTCGAACCAACAAAAGCCCAAAAGAAAAGGATAGAATAGGACCTTGACCACCCGGTCAAAAAGTCAAGTAGTTGGATTTCGCGCTTGTGAAAATCCAAGGAAAAAAATCAACCTTGACCACCCGGTCAAAACGGTCAAACAGCTAGATTTCACGCCTGCGAAAATATAAGGAAAAAAGATGACCTTCACCGCCTGGTCAAAAGGTTAAACAGCTGAATTTCACTTTTACGAAAATCCAAGGAAAAGGACCTTGACCACCTGGTCAAAAGGTCGACTCTGACCGCCCAGTCAAAAGGTCAACTGCTGGATTTCATGCCCACGAAAATCCAAGGAAAGGGACCCTGACCTCCTGGTCAAAAGGTCAATAGCTGGATTTCACGCCTGCGAAAATCCAAGAAGAAAGATATGACCTTGACTACCTGGTCAAAAGGCCAACCGTTGGATTTCACGCCCGCGAAAATCCAAGGAAAGGGACCCTGACCGCCTGGTCAAAAGGTCAATAGCTGGATTTCGCGCCTGCGAAAATCCAAGAAGAAAGATATGACCTTGACCGCCTGGTCAAAAGGTCAACCGTTGGATTTCGGGCCTACGAAAATCCAAGGAAAGGGACCCTGACCGCCTGGTCAAAAGGTCAGCAGCTGGATTTCGTGCCTGCGAAAATCCAAAAAGAAAGATAAGACCTTGACCGCTCGGTTAAAAGCCGATTCTGACCACCCGGTCAGAAGCTAATGAAAAGGATCTCGCGCCCGTGAAAATCCAAGAAGAAGGGGTCGAAGGATCTCATCTGCTAGGATGGAGAACCCGGAAAAACGAAAAGTGATAATCCCTGGATTGTCCCCTAGGAAGGAAATTGGTTGTAATTGTGCTCCGAAGGGTAGAACTGTAAATGTGCTTGCTACTGATGCTGTGGTACAGAAACTGGCATTTTTTTGCTGAGATGCATGTACAATATCCTCTGAAGGAACCTTGCTGAAGTTTTCGTCTAATGTGGCATTATTTGAGGATTTTGCAAAAGGTGAGGGCTTATTTGCAATTTCCCAAAACTTGAGAGCTTTATTGTAAATTTCCCAATCATGACAACCTTCTGATTGCTGTATTGCCACTATCCTGTGATATTTGAAGTTTTGCTGAGTGCCTACAAGTTTCTGCCTCCTTCCTAACTTTCCACATCCTTTGTGAACTATTCTGTAAATTTAAGGAATGTTGGGAGTTTTCTGCAAATTACCCCTCTGGTGAAATTTCGCAGTCCATGTGTTGGCTTTTCTTGACACTATATAGTTTGCTCTTGAAGTACAAGTTGTGGAGTGCTAGGGGTTGAAACACAGCTTTCACGGTCATTTTGCATTCTAAACCCCAAACATTAAATTATTTACAAGAAGGTCCCAATGGATAACTGCCAATTCGTATTCTGTATTTCTTCTTGCTTCTTGGGATTGCAACTGAGCTTATGTTGCATGGCTCTTCTTCATTCCTTTGTTTATATTTCCTTGATTTCCTTTTCTTTCAAAAGCAACATACTTATTCATATATTTTTTCCTTCATTTTTCATTTAATCCTTCCCCAACATGCGTGCCTCTTCTTCTTCCTCCTCATTTCTTTTCTCCCAACAGGCGAAACCCACTTCTTCTCCCCAACGAAAGCCCCATTCTCTCCCTCTCATCTCTTCAAGGCTGGCAGTGGTGCTCGTGTTGGTGCGGCGGCAAAGTGCTCGCGATCGGTGCGGTGGTCAGGTGCGTCGACGTGGTGCGGCGAAGGCTTTGTTCGGCGGCGACGATGGACCGAACCCATCAAGACTAGTTGGATAGAGGTTCTCCTGCGGAGGTAACCTCAATCTCTCTTTTTGATCTGCTCATTGCTTGGGCTTTTCCATTTCACTTGGTGCTGTACCTCTCCTCCTCCTTGATGGTTAGCGGGTGGAAGAAGTAGCTATATGGGTGGCTGGCTGTTGGTTGAAGAGCGGTACGAGTGGTGGAAGTGGCTTGGGCTCCGGCGGGCTGAGGCGCGCGGTGGCAGGTTTATGGGCTGGCCGTGGAGTGGGAGGTGGGTTTTGACAGGTTGAGGCGCACGGTGGTGGGCTTATGGGTTGGCCGTGGAGTGGGAGGTGGGTTCCGGCAGGTTGAGGCACGTGGTGGCGGGCTTATGGGCTGGCCGTGGAGTGGGATGTGGGCTCCGGCCGTGTGGTGGTGCTGGTTTTTTGGGTTTGGCTGGTGAAACCTCCGGCAGCAGTTGCGGGTTGCGGGGATCAGTGGCCGTTCCGGCGAAAGGGTTGCGGCGGGATGGTGGTTATGGTGGTGACGGGTTGGCCGTGTGCTGGTGGTGGGCTGGCTGTGTGGTGGTGCTGGGTTTTCGGTTGGTTGTCGTGGTGGTGCGAGGTTTGGGTAAAAAAAAGTTGTTGTTATCCATGCTATCTATATTTTTGATTGAATGCCATGCTGCTTCTCTTTGTCACTTGGAATGTGATTCCATTTCAGGATTTAATCATAAGTCGCTTTGAATCAATGTTTGCCACTTTGAATCAACTACTGATTGACCCATGCCTGAGTGAAATAGTAGCACATAAAGGCACAGAATGGTTTATGTCCAGTCTTTCTTAACAATAGTAATATGTCCCATCTTATAAATACCAATAGCAAGAACATCGACAGTGCACCATAACAATAAGTGTCATAACTCCTATATTTTCACGTAACCACTTGCATTTCTTTAATGTTATACTTTTTCTCTTTTTTGCATTACTGAGTTGTAACTACATGCCCACTTTATTCAAATTGCTGCCAATGTGCTTTACTTGAAATGATGTGTCTTTTATCCGGCCAATGACTGTAATGCCACACCTGATTTCGAGACTTGGCTCTGTTGTGCTAGAATATCCCGCATTTACCATGCTCGCCGCTGCTGTGTAACTTTGGTTTGGCCTTTACCTTTTTGCAAAATGACCCAGTTCCCGAGGGAGAGACTCCACAGCTCTCCCAGGACACACCTTCTAGTTCTTGTCCCCGACGGTGAGGTAGCTCCTCAAGGTCACGGGCCTCCAGTAGCTCGACTCCTGCTGTCCCTGTCGAGGTATGCCTAACTGGAAACATTTGCATACATGATACAAATATGTCATTTCTTTAACAGATGTATTTTCAAGAGTCTAGCAACTTTGTGGGGCGACTACTTAGCAGCCATCACATTTGCAAGAGCCCCGACTTTAGGGTAGTTACCTTGCCATAGCATGCCTTGATTATGATAATTTGCTTTCTGACTTTGCATTTATTCTGTTCTTTGCCATTTTTAGGCCGACGATGCTTGTTGGGTCATGCGGTGTCACTAAGCCCCCATGCTCGATCACATTCATCGCCTTCCGGAATTCTTGCTGGATTTTCTGCTCCACCGATCTCCGTTTGGCAGCTTACTTCGCATACCAGTCATTCACGGCCATTATAACTTTTTCCGAGCTCTGGTGGAAAGGTGGAGATTCGAGACACATACCTTCCACTTCTCATTCGGAGAGTTGACTGTTTTGCCTGATCAGTGGGCCCTACTGATGGGTCTCCTCTTCGACGACGAGCCGATCATAGGTGAGACTACCCACGGCATGCACCTGGCTCCTACACATGTAGGTCGTGTTCCTCCTAAACCACCTAGGGGGAAACACATGATTACAGTGAGGTGGCTGAGAGAGTGGGACCAGTTTTGGCCCAACCCTGAGCTAGATAGCGACGAGGTAGATTTTGTGTTGAGGCACTTTCTACTGGATTTGCTAGCAATGGTCTTCTGTGACTTTTCGGCTTATTGCATCCATGCAGATTGGTTAGCATACCTGACCAACTTGGAGTATTTGGATCATTACGATTGGGCTGGCGCTAGCTATACTTGGTTGATCTGCGGGTTTGACAACGTAGCCAGGCTGGGGCACCGTTCTTATGTGGGATTGTATCCCCTACTGACTGTAAGTATTTCTTTTTTTCTTTTTGCAAAACAATTCCCTTTTGATGAAATCTGATTAACTGTCTCTTTGCTTGCTATTGCTAGTACTGGATTATGGAGCACATTACATGGGGGCATAGCTTTGGCCGCCTTCGTGATGAGCTTCTTCCTCTCCCTCGCCAGTGGGTCGAGCCTGACCACTGGGCTGCTGCAGGGGTTTATAGCTACGAGTCCTACCGGTATCTGCAAGACTTGGTAGAGCTCGAGGATGTAAGTTTTCGCACTTTGGATTCAGTTTCTGTATGTCTGCATTGCGTGTTGTCTACAATTGTCTATTCTTGCAATAGGTTCACCTGCGCCCGTTCTCCAGATATGATGGCTTTAACTGGGCACCTCTGAACTCTGGCAGCATTTTGACGGACAAGCAGCTAAAAATCTGCTGCATGAAGAAGTCGACGTATTTCCTCCCGGGGCGCGTGCGGCATCAATTCCTGAACGAGTTCTGCACTCCTGCCCCTCCTCCTTCTGACATGGACCTTCCGGTCCGGTCCCGTGGTTTGGCTAGGAGTCATCATGCTACTGCTGTGGCTTCTTAGGACAGACACATTCTTCGAGAAGTCAACTACACAGACTACCTGGCTTGGTATAGACGGGTCAGGAAGCCCTATCTCTTTGAGGAGGCCGTGCGTGACAGCCAACGTGGAATGTGATACGCTTCCGATTGGGTCAAGGTAAATTGTTGTAATTCTGCTTGAAAATTTCTTTTCATAAAAAAAGGATAAATTTGACATTTGTTTTACTTTACAAGGCTTCGAGGAGCAATTTGCCTCTTTTTACGAGGATATCCGGCGAAAAAGGGTATGCCTTCCTTTTATAAATTACCTTACTGTCATTAAAAATTCGCCTGATACTTTTGCAAAATTTACACAGGAATTGCGTTGGTGCAACATCATCTGGGTACTTCTTTCCCCTTTTATTTACACAGGAACTTCCTTTTACATTATACTGGCCACTGATATAAATCTGACATTCTTTTTTGACAGAAAGATTATCCAGCCCATGAAGTGAATGCAGCTAGTAGCGGAGAGTTTACCATGGAAGCATCTGAGGAGGATCACTCTGACACAGAGGTTTCACAGAGGGTTCAAAGTTCTTCTGCCCACTCCCAGGCTACTGCTGCTGCTCAGTGGTCACGCCGGATCACTCGGCGAGGAGCCCGACTTCTAGCAAAGAGCTTTCAAGAAGCGTCGTTTGACGAGGAAGAGTTAGACGAGGAGTAGCTGTCTTCTTCTTTGTTATTTGCCAATTTTTGTATAAATATTAAAACTGTATCTTGAACCATGTATCTTTTAAAAATTTCTTGAATGCCAATCTGACTTTGAGATGCAACCCTCTTCTTGGGGTATTTGTCTATGCATGAAGGATAAATGTTCTATGCAGGTTTAAGAACTGGCGCCGATTTGGGCGATATTCAAATTTTTGGGGAGGTTCTGTCGAATTTTTGCCAGGGTGGTGTGCCTCCCAGGTGTGCCACCTAGGTGCGCCCCATAAGTGCAACACTGAGGTGCGCCACCTTGGTGCTCCTCTCAAAATGGCTAGTTTACCTTCCTTTTCTGCTGCGACCCTTTTGCTTCTTCCCTATATAAATTCGCATTTTTAGCGAGATACGCCGCCATCCATTCTGAAAAAGCATTCTCAGGCCTTCCACCTCTCTTGTAGCCCTCTTTTAAATCTTCTGGGCATCGACTGCCCCTTTCTTTTGTCACAATGGTACGTAGACTCCTGTCGTGAGATGAATCTCAGCATATGCATATGTTTTCTTGCTGATTTTTCCTACTTATACTTCTTCACATCTTGCTACGTGAAGGCAACATACGGATTCTATAAAGATATGTATGGCTTTTCCTCATATTCTGCAATGACATTCTGTTTTGCTTCCATTCTTGGGCTTCTATGCTTATTTCATGAAGTGATGTTCCCTTTGCATTTTAGATTTGCAACAAGACAAATTATTCTGATGCATGTTCATATCCTGCCAATTTCCTTCTTTGTTTACAAGCTTTACGTGCTCTTTTTCTACCTTGAGATTATATTTTGTTAGATTATTCTGTTTGCCCCCAAGCTTGTGCCAAGTTGCTTTCGTTCATCCTCAAATGTGATTTTGCTTCCCTCCTGCCATATCTGACCCAAGTCCATTTCCACAGGGTTACCCCACCATGGTGACACCAAAGCACTGCTCTGATGTTTGGCGAGCCTGGATTGATGCATTGACTGTTGCAGATCGTGAGCAATTGCGGATTTGGGGCATATCTTCCACATTACTGTACATTGCTAAGATGGAAGTAAACTGGCATTTGTTGTGTGCTGTAGCCAGATTCTGGAAACTGGCTTTCCATGTATTTCGCTTCGGCCAGACGGAACTAACTCTGACCTTGGAAGAAGCCAGACGGATATGCGGCCTGTCACTGTACATGTCTCCGCCTGTCTTCATGCGCCGTAATAACTATGCTTCGGTCCTGAGCCTACTGACCGGTTTATCCCGGAATGCTTGTGAGAAGAGCCTCATTTGTAAGGATGGATTGGCTACCATGCTACACTTGGATTATTTTGACAAGATTATCAACACTCGTTCCTCCTTAGGTAGCTTGTGGCTTCATGGCTTTGTGGTACGCTTCCTTGGAGAACTCATTTTTAGCCATGGCCGGATGACAGTGGCTATCGAAGTGGCAGAAATAGCATTGGCAGTGGTCACTCGCCATATTGATCTTGCCCCCATTCTTCTGGCAGAGACTTATGTCGGCTTGGATCGGGCACTGAAACGTTCTAGGCATTTCTATGGCTGCGGTGCTCTAGTGCAAGTGAGTAAACCATATTATTTCAATGTTCTGTTGTGTTTTATCTAATCATGTTCCGCTTTCTCCTGCTAGGTTTGGTTTGCTGCCCATATGGAAATGAAAGTCCTACGCCCTCAGCATTCAGCATTTGAAACCTATAGCCGTACCAACCATTCACAGACCCTTCCAGGCGTTCAGGAGCAGTGCGGCAGACTACGGAATCTCACCAAGGACACTGTAGTTTGGCGCATTCTATTCTCAACCCCAAAATCCTTTACTGTCTTCTTCAATGATAGGGACATGCGACTTGTTGTCCTTCCAGGGCTAACGGACGGTGTGGAATATCATCCTGTCCGTGTTCTTCGCCAATTCGGCTTTTGCCAGGATTCAATTGAGCAAAGTCCCATCCCTAATTGCTACAAGAAATATATTTGTGACTCTGATGTGACAACCTCAGAACTAGCTCGCATGACACGTGTCGGTATTCAATCCCCTGATCTTGCTATTACTGAGGGTTCAGACTGCATAGCAGAGTATGAAGCTGAAATACGAGAAACCTGGCCCATAAGCGAAATTCCTCCTAGTGGCACTTGCTTTACAAAGGCTGGCAGCTCAAAGAGACCTAGAGTTGACTGAAATCATCTGATCCACTATTGTCAGATGAGTAAAACTTGTATAACTGATGAGCTGTAATATAATAAGAACTTGCTTGCATATTGTGTCATCCTGACTCTCGTATTGCTTGCGCTTGCCCACACATTTCTTATAGCACTGTCCTATTGACGTAGAATGGTAGCTGGCATGCCCCTAGTCAAGGACCTTTTCCAACCAAAGAAGCAACTAACATGCCCCTAGTCAGAATTCCCATTTGCCAATATTACAACTCAAAAAGGCAGCTGGCATGCCCCTGGTTTAAATATGGACAAATGTCTTGCAAAGTGATGCAAATATGTGTGATTTAAAAACTAAGTGCTAAATACAATGCAGAAGCAAGATTGATGCATGATTTCTAGACATTGGTGCCCTTAGTGCCAAGGAAGCTTGTATTGCCTACCATAAGAAGTGAAAATGCCCTCAACTCACATGGCACTAACCTAGACACTAAGGTTTATTTGTAGCTCTCTTTTGGAGATCATGGACCTCGTGCCAAACTCCTAGGGCCCTACACCTACTCTTTTAATAATTCACATTTCTTTTACGCCCTCAAAGGCATATTGGTTGACCCTACCCCTACTTGGAGGTAATAAACACCTAAGCTGAGAGGGTGGTTGCTTTTCTTTTGGCTAAAGGGGTGGCTAGTCCCTTTTTTAGATGTAAGCTTTGTTGGTGTATGCTTCAACTCCTCTCCAAGTTGTGTGATAGGGACAGAGTCGTCCTACATACCTCTCTCATTGGAGCTGACTTCTTTCTACAACTTCTGTCTTCTTATTTCTTTTGTGCTCCGAAGACTGTATTTTTTTTTTCTTTATTGCTCCCCTCACTCACGACATACCATTTTTCCCTCCCTCTGGAGGTATAGGCCCCTTGGGAATTTGCACATTTCATCCATGTTCCATGAATAATCACTCCCTAAGTCACATGGGTAGTAACACATGAGGAGGACCAAACTCTTCCTAAGCAGGCTAGCTTTCGATTTTCCTCATTGGGAAATGAAGATGCTTAATTATGATGCAGTACAGAATATGATTTATGTTATGTTCGGATGCAATAGCCTAAAATACTAACATGAGGATGCAAAAAAAAACATAGAGATGCAGGGTTCACAGTGCAAGGCTCGAGATTGACTGGGGATCATTGATAATAATTTTTCAGATAGGAAGCGTTGACTGGCTCTAATTGTGCCCCACGATCCATGTCTTCAAGAATGATTGCACCTCCTGACAGGACTTCTTTTACTATGAATGGTCCACGCCAATTGGGCCTGAATTTTCCTCGAGCATCGGGCAAATGAATGGTGCGCAAAACGAAATCGCCTGTCTTAAGACTTCTAGGCCGGACCTTCTTCTGATATGTTTGGGCCATTCGCTTCTGGTAGCATTGGGCATGGTGTAAGGCTTGCAGTCTGTATTCATCAATCAAGTCCAACTGAACACAACGATCTTGAATCCATTCTGCCTCATCTAATTCTGCTTCCTTCAAAATTCTTAATGACGGAATCTCTACTTCGAAAGGAAGGACTACTTCCATACCATATACCAGCGAATACGGTGTTGCTCCGGACCGAGGTCCTGTAAGCCCACAATGCATAAGGCAACTTCTCATGCCAGTCCTTGTGGGCCTCAGCCATCTTTTTCAAGATCTTTATCAGATTTTTATTGACCGACTCCACTACTCCATTCATCTGCGGCCAATAAGGGGAGGATCTATGATGCTTAATCTTGTAATTCTGAAGATAATCCTCAACTCTCTTTGCTATGAAATTGGTCCCATTATCTGATATGATGGCATGTGGAACTCCTTATCTGGCGACAATATTATTCTTGATAAATTTTTCTGTGACTGTCGTTGTTATTATCTTATATGATGCCGCCTCGACCCACTTTGTAAAATAATTGATGGCCACAAGAATGTAACGATGTCCGTTGGATGCTGTCGGATGAATGGCCCCGATAACATCAATTCCCCAAGTGGAAAAAGGCCAAGGCGATGACATGCTATGTAACTGTTGTGAGGGAGCGTGTATAAAATTGCCATGTATTTGGCAGTTGTGGCATCTTCTCACAAATCGGCAACAATCTATTTCCATAGTGGACCAGAAATATCTCTGCAGCATAATCTTCTTGGCTAAGAGAACTCCATTCATATGTGGACCACAGGTGCCTGCATGAACCTTTAACATTAACATATCAACCTCCTTCTTGTCCACACACCTAAGAAGCATTTGATTATAAGATCTTCTATATAGCTGCCTTGCCCCGAGCACATATTTGGAGGCCAACCGTATCAAAGTCCTCTTATCTGTCGCAGAAATGCCAGAAGGGAAACTGCCAGATTCCAAGAAAATTTTGATATCATTATACCAGGGCAATTCATCTGCTGGTGGTGCTTCCTGAATATGCATGCAATGTGCTGGCTGGTCTACACAAGTGACTGAGATATCCATAACTTGTGCCTCTGGGAGAGATAACCATGATGGCAGGGTAGCTAAAGTGTCTGCGTACGCATTCTTGGCTCGACTCATGAAGGAAAACTTGACATTATCGAACTCATCAATCAGCTTCAGCAAATGCTCATGATATAACACAAGTTTTTGGTCTTTTGTTTTCCAGTCACCATTGATTTGTGAAATGACAAACATTGCGTCTCCATATACTTGGAGTTCTCGGACCCCTGGTCTTTTGCCACATGTAGTCCTAAAATACATGCCTCGTATTCAGCTTCGTTATTGGTGCATTCAAATGTTAGTTTTCTCGCAAAGGGGATTAGCTGTCCTTGCGGCGTTGCCAAAACTGCACCAATGCCTCTTCCTCTTTTATTGACTGCACCATCAAAATATAGACATCATTGATGCTTGTCTTGAGGGATTTCTGATTCTTCGTCGCCCATGGCAAATAAGATGTCTTCGTCTGGGAATTGTGTCTGCAGCGGCTGATATTCTGGCAAGGGTAGGTCAGCCAAATGATCTGCCATCGCTTGTCCTTTCATGGACTTCTGTGTGACAAACGTGATATCATACTGTGATAGCATCACCTGCCATTTCACACATCTGCCTACCAAAGCTGGCTTCTGAAATAAATACTTGATAGGATCATGCTGACATAATAGCAAGACTAGGTATGCCATCATATAATGCCTAAGACACTGAGCGGCCCACACCAAAGATAAGCAGGCTTTCTCTATCGGGCTGTACTTGACCTTGCAGTCATTGAACTTCTTACTGAGGTAGTAGATAGCCCTCTCTTTACACCCTGATTCATCATGCTGTCCCAAGACTGCGCCCATAGAATACTGCGTTGTTGAGAGATATAATAATAGAGGTCGTCTTGGCGTGGGAGGAACTAACACTGGAGGTTTTGCCAGAAGCTGTTTGATCTTGTCAAAGGCTGCTTGACATTCATCATTCCAGTGCGTTCGAGCATTCTTCCTCAGGAGCTTGAATATTGGTTCACATATAGGTGTAAGTTGTGCAATGAATCGGCTAATGTACTGCAACCGCCCCAACAATCCACGAATTTCCTTCTTAGTGGCAGGGGGAGGCATGTCGATAATAACTCTAGCCTTGTGAGGGTCCACTTCAATCCCTCTCTGACTGATAATATAACCTAGGAGCTTTCCAGAAGATACCCCAAATACAGATTTGTTGGGGTTGAGGCGGAGCCTATACCTCCTCAGGCAGTCAAACAATTTCTTTAAATAGGAGAGATGATCCTCAGGGCTTTTGACTTGGCAATCATGTCATCCACATACACCTCAACCTCTTGGTGCATAAGATCGTGGAATAATGCTGTCATGGTCCTCTAGTATGTCGCGCCTGCATTCTTCAGTCTGAATGGCATTACTCTATAACAGAAGACTCCCCATGGGGTAATGAAAGATGTCTTCTCCATATCTTCTTCTGCCATTCTAATCTGATTATATCCTGAAAACCCGCCTATAAATGACAACATTTTATGTCCTGTGGTGTTGTCCACCAAAATATCTATGTGGGGGAGCGGGAAATCGTCTTTGGTGCTCGCTTTATTGAGATCTCGATAGTCAATGCACATGCGAACCCGCCCATCTTTCTTCGGCACAGGCACCACATTGGCGAGCCACTCAGGATACAGCACAACCTTAAGAAAATTGACTTTATGCTGCTTCATGATTTTCTCCTTAAGCTTCAGGAGCCACTGAGGTCGCCATCTGCGAAGCTTCTGCTTGACTGGCTTCTAATTTGGTATTAGTGGTAATGTATGTACTACCACCTCAATGTCTAACCCAACCATGTCATCATAGCTCCATGCTAAGACATCTACATACTCTTTCAAGAAAGTTATAAATTATGCCTTTGCTTGTGGTGATAATATGGCACTAATGCGTGTTTCTTTAATATCTTCTGCCGTGCCGATATTGATAAGCTCCGTCTCCTCTTCTACATGAAGATTTGGACCTTCCTGGTCATTATCATGAAATAGAAACTGCGGTGGCTCATTTGCGTCATCATCTTCTCCATTAATCTCATCCTCCTCTCCGTAGGCAATAAGCTCTGACAAGATTTCTTACTCAAATGTCGGATCTGTAATGTCAACTGAAAGGATCTCTTCTAATTCCGCACCCTGATGGCGCTTCATGACAGTCATAGTGACCTTCATGTTCTTATATCGGCATTATGCCACATCTTCTACTTGCCTGTCCGGATGACTTGAGGAGCTGGGGGTCCCTACTTCTGCCTGTCTATTTACATTTTTTGATTTTTTGGATTTTCTTTTTCTTCTCTGCTATTTACAAAAGATTTTGCATGCTGGCGGCTGTCTTGCTGCAAGCTAGTGATACTACTGCCGCCTATCTCACTTGTGCTCAACTCAAGTTGTTTTTTGTTTTTTTTTTGACACTCACCCGTTCAGGTAAGGTTTATACTGCCAATACCAACTAAACCCGCCTCCCAATTGACAAGAGATTAACTCCATTGGTCTAGCATCCCTCTTCTCTGTCTCATGCAGGACCATAATTGAAACCTGGTCCTGGGGTGGTACTGGTGATTCTGTCTGCAGTGGTGACATGACCGCCTTTCCCTTCTTGACTCAGTCGTGTTCTGCCAAGTCTTCTACGAGCACATCCAGCTGTTCTTGGAATAAAACATCCAGATCTCTAATTACATCATCTTCCAAGCCACTCCCTGAATCTACCTTCTGGACTGAATCTTCCAACACTACTGCTTGACCAACTGCTGATAGTTCTCACATTAAAAATGTTGAATACTTCTGTGACTGCTCGCTGACCTGCTCAAGGTCCTGCTCTGTCTCTGACTGGCCGTTTTCTTTATATGATTCTTCCGAATAAACCCAAATTGATGGCTGTGATACTGACACTGTGTACGAGCTTTTATTTGGATCCAAGATGCCTGCACTGATGAATTTTGCTAAATTCTGTGGAATAAACATCTTGGAAGACTTACCAAAGCGTGGCGATCTCTTCTTCTGATACCGACATTCATACCCTAAACCTTCGCGCTCTATCCATTCTTCTGCCATGATCGGCTCAGCGATTCCTTGGCCATGAAGCCCAAGAGGCGATCCTTTCTTGTATCCCCGCTTGCGACACAAATTATCAACCATCAAACGGAGGTTACCACAAGTGGCCAAATGGCCGGCGAGCTCGAAAGGAGGAATGAAATTAACCGGCTCAAACCGGTTAACCCGATAAAGGACATCCGAAGGTTTTGGTTTAAAATGGATGGTCTAGGGGGCTACTGCAGAGACTAACTCAACCTTCTCCATATCTTCTGCCATGACAACAACAACATTGTCATCCCAGTAGAACTTAATCATACGATGGAGGGTTGAGGGAATGATCTGAAGCTTGTGAAGCCAAGGGCATCCAAGAAAAAGGTTGAAAGAGGGTTCAATATCAACGACATAGAATTCTACGTCGAAGCGAGTAGGGCCTATGGTCAAAGGAATGATTAAGATCCCAAGTGCATCATGATGCGTATTATCGAAAGCTGTCATCCCTTTCACGGCTGGTGTAATATCTTCGGACTTGAATCCAATTGCACTTGCCGTATGCAAGGGGCAAACATTTAAGCCTGCTCCATTGTCTACAAATGTGAGAGGGACGCGAAAGCTCTGATACTGCGTGGTGATGAACAAGGGGGAATTATGGTTGGTGCCAGATGGAAGTAACTCTAGACTAGAGAAGGAGATAACTTGTGGCGCCGCTATCATTCCTACCATGCTCTCTAGAGTAACTGGCTCTATGGTTGGGGATACACGGACAGCTTGGAAGACTCTGAGGAAGGCTTCTCTGTGCTCTGCTGACGTGTGGATTAGGTCCCAAATAGAGATATCGGCTTTAACGTTCTTAAGTTGCCTGGTTATATCAGCTGAGGGTTGGATGCTACTGGCAGGGACAGGTGGTGCTACTCTAGGCATAGGTAGTTGTGGGGAGTGTGCCTGTAATTGGACAGGGGTTGGTGCTATGGGTGCTGGCGATCTAGACTGGGCCTGTGACAGGTTTGGGTTCTGTGTTGAGGAAATAGGCCTTGGTGTTGGGGGCTTGTAAAATCTACCTAATCGTGTCACTTTTGCGCACATTCGTATGGCATAGTTGTAAGGGACACGATGCGTGTCGTGGGTAAGAGTCACAACAGCCAGGGGGCGGGCGATTAACTGTACAGGCGTGGTGGAAGAATGTGGGTAAGCATGAGGGTAAGTCTATGGATAAGTCTGAGGGTGCTGGTGGGTCCGAGGATATTGGTGGGTCTGACGATAGGATGGGTGACTCGGCCCAGACTGGGGCCAAGCTGATCAACAAATCGAGGCTGGAGGCTGGGAGTATATGACAGGTGACGCCACGGTGTACTTCGACTCGACAATCGGACGAAACATATTAATAGATTCCTCGGAACCGTCGAGGAAAGAGCGATACAGCTGGTGGGGAAAAGGGGGTGACTCATCATGAATCAAATCGGTTGGAAGGATGGGGGGTGAAATAGACTTGGAAGAAGAAACAAAATTGACTCCTGAGGAACCTGATGCTCCTGAGGGTGAATGTTGTGGCAAAGGCTGACTAACTATATTGGTGTGTGCTGGTGGTGCTTGTGCGGCTACTGGTGTCGGAGCTGGGCCGGCTGCCTGAGTACTAATCATTATGACCTTTTGGTCAATCAAGTCCTGGACAGCGTCCCTTAGTGTCAGGCAATTATCTGTCGAGTGACCTACAACCCGATGGAAATTGCAGAACGCATTCGCGTTATACCAAGCAGGAAGTGCATTAGGAGGCGGGCGCACTTAGGCAGCCTCAGCAAGGACGCGACCTTTGGGAATACCATGCTCAACGACTCCACTAATGGGGTATAGTGGTGCCTATCACGGCGTAGTCGCTTCGGCTACGGATATGCCAACGATGGGCACGTCCTGGCCGGTGGGGTATGGTACACTGGTGTGGTAGTGTGGGTAATGTGTGATGCATGCGGTGCTCTAGGTGAAGGTGTGGGTGCATACACTACTTGGCGTTGTGGGGGTGGGCGGACATTTGCAGGAGCAACAAGGGATCTAATATAGGAAACTGTGTTCTTGGAGGGATCCCGTCTCCTGAGTGGATTGGCATTAGTGTTGTTGTTGTTGTTGTTGTTGCTGCTGCTAGCGCCACTATGTGAGGCAGTGGCCTGCTTCGCAAATACAGAGAGCACTGCAAAAATGCCACCGCGCAATGAGCTCTCAACACGGGCCCCCGCCCGAAGCAGTGCAGAAAAAGTGGTGACTGGCTGAATGCTAAGCAAAGCCCCGACTGCTAGCTGTGCTCCTCGGATCATGATCTCAATAGACTCCTCGTCGGAGGGTCTATCTTTGACCTGTGAAGCCAAGGACTGCCAACGTCCAACATACTCCCCAAACATTTCTTGGGGCCTCTGCTTAAGAGCGACTAAGTCCTCCCACTTTGGGACTAAGTCAATATTAAAGGAGTACTGTTCGAGGAACACTTGGACAAGGTTGTCCCAAGTCCGGATGGTGGCCATGTCAAGGGAAGCGAACCACTTCAACGCGGGCCCTGTAAGACTCTTCTGGAACAGGCGGATGAGCAATCTCTCGTCAGCTTGAAGCTATGCGAGGTTTCCGTAATAGGCTCTAAGGTGGGAAATCGGGCAGCCCTTACCATTATATTTGTCAAATTCTAGGATTTAGAAATTCGGTGGGAGAGTCACCTTTGGAAAATAACAGAGGTCTCGGAATTGGAAAGACTGGTTGTCCCCGCCCTACACATGCTGGAGAGTGCGCTCCAAATCGTTCTCCCTCACAAGGAGAGCGTCTGGAGCTACTGTAGTCGTGGATTGTACAGCAGATGCGGGGGCCGCGTACACTATATGGGTTGCCCCTAAGGGCTCCTCTGGATCCACCATTCCGTCGTCTGGCGCTACGGTAGGATGGCCAGCGTACCCGTGCATGGGTGCTGTGTGCTGGGGGACAAAAGATGAGGCTTGTGTCTGATACAAGGGTGAAGACAATGCAAGGGGTGGTGCTACAGGTGGTGCAGAATGCGGGAGCAAGAGTTGTTTGACCGGAATGGCCTTAGGTATAACGCTTATGGCAGGCTGTGCTCCCGTCAGCCATCAGATAAGAGAGATGCATGCTGTGGTGGGAGCTATGACGATGTTACAAAAGGTAATGTCGACACCCCTATCGCTGGAGAGACAAGGGACGGCGACGGCTGTGGGGGTGGTGCAGTGGGTGCAAATTGTGATCCTAAAGCTGGTTGCAAAGGCAACTCCGGAGTTAGAAAGGACGACGCTGAAAAGGACTGGAGCGCTAGTGTCAATCCCTGCAACTGCTGGGCGAGGGCCAACATTTGTTGCAGTTACGTGGTGACGGGATCATCACTAGTGGTTGCAAAGGATGGAGGCAAAGCAGGGGAAGAAACTGGAGGCTGAGACCCCAGTTGTGCAAACTGGGGGGAGGCTACTGCAGAGACAGTCGTAGTCGGAAGAGGGTTGATAAACACATAGCCCTGGGGAGGAACAGACTCAACTGCTGAGGCCCCAACAGTAGCAAAAGACCAAGCAGGTGGCCCCAAAGGTGAGGTAGCCACAGGGACAAGAAACTGGGGTGGCGGAGGTCCTCCGGAAGCTAGGGCGAAAGTGGAGGTAGCAGTGACAACTGGAACAGAAACAAAGGAAGGGTACACTGAAACAGGGACCTCTTCTTGAACAGCAGGGGAAAGGGGCTCGCTGGTATGCTGGGCCATGGCGGATCGTGAGCGGGTAAGGATCGAATTGCGGTTGGGAATGAGAGGATGGAACCTAGGACGAGCTATCGTCGAAAGTGACGAATAACTTGGGAGACGTGGTCGAGAATGGGGTCTCAACGAGAGTCAGCGAAAGGAAAGGTCTCGAGCTCAGGCTATGGAAACTCACACGCTAACAAGAATTCTATGCACAAAACAAACAAGTTAGAAAAGATGCAATGTTTACGGTAGTATGAGATGTAAAATGCATGAATGCCTCTACTATGCGCTCCCTTGCAACCTAGTGGTGTCCTACCAAGCCGTCTACTCTAGGTTCACACAGTGAATAGGTCTCCGACTCAAGGTTAGAAAGATGAAGGTCCCCGTTCTAAATCCCAGCCAAAGCTTAGGTAGTGAACGGGTGGTGTGTTCGGGGCCTCGTCCTCTGCCAAAGCAATAGGCTGTACCCTTTACTAACACCGACACGACCCCAGACAAGGGGGGACACACCTGATATTTCATCCCACGCCAAAGCCATAGGATGAGACACCGAGAAATGTCCTTCGCAAACTGTATAGGCAGACTCAGGAGATGAGAAGATGCATGCCCTCTATGATGAATGCAAAGTATGCTTTGAGTCTTTTACTTGCAAGTTTATTAAACCACGGGGGAAAATTTGCAATTTGTCACTAGTTTGAATTATGTTTTATTGATTTTGGTTTTTATATTTTCATTAACCAAATGGGGAGAGCAAAGATGTCTCTAATCTCCTAAACATGGTATATACAAGAAGGGAAAGAAACATGCAAATCAGCCATGAATTAACAAACAGAAGCA
The DNA here is from genome assembly GCA_024699735.1 of Posidonia australis. Classification (NCBI taxonomy): domain Eukaryota; kingdom Viridiplantae; phylum Streptophyta; class Magnoliopsida; order Alismatales; family Posidoniaceae; genus Posidonia; species Posidonia australis. Next base: position 2,311 of record JAMKQA010000909.1, on the reverse strand, counting down.
TGTGCAGGTTATGTGCAACAGTGGTGACATAGCAAATGTAAAAAGGAAACACCCATTATACAAAAGGCATGCATGTAAGAAAGCACCTCTTAAAAAGGGACAACCAAAGCAAATCAAGGAAATAAGCAAGCAAGGAAAGAAGCCAAAGTAAACGAGAAACCCAAAACAAAAGCCGGGATCTGGTTATCCCCAGTGGAGTTGCCAGTTCCTGTAACCATGCCGGCGACAGCCTCGGGATTGGCTTGAAAGGCCAAATGCGGGAGGATCTGCAAAGTCACGGTAAATCAATAAAAATAATGACAAAATGCAGGAGTTGCCACCTAGTCTATTTAAAAATGGAAGACGAGGAAAACCGCTTAAAACATTCAAATCATGCAATAAAGGCAATGGAAAAGGTCTTCATAAACCAGAAATGATCCCTATTACGCACGAGGAAGGTATTAGGCACCCTCGTGCGCCCGAAAATCGGTCTTTTAATGGGTTTCTTGTTTACTTATATGAAATGTCGGCTTCTCAGCCTTTTCTGTACGCCCAAGGGCGATATGCCATGCAATGCTACATGCAAGTGGTGCCTTATGCTAACATGGGTAGATAGACTATAGGATGTGTCCTAATGCTCAGAAAGGTCACTCAAGTGGTGGATCCCAAACACCGGTGCAAAGATATTGCACGGATATGATCAAAGATCTAACAAGTTCGAGTGATTTTCATCATCGCTTTACTATATGCAAAACATGATCTATCATGCATGAAAAAGGTTGAAAACAGAGTGGGGTCTTCCAAGTATATCTAGGGCGACAACCAGAGAAAACCAAACGCAAATCCAAAAGGGAAAACATGCTAAATACCATGCCAAAAGCTACTGTGTGCAACAGAAAAAAGGCTGGTGCGCCTGTGTGGTGCACTAGATTGGTGCTCCAGTCTGGTGCGCCACCTATGTGCTCTACTGAAGCAAGGAAAGTGTGCTAGAGAAAATCATAGATCTGACAATAAACCAGAATGCCATGCAATGTAAAAATCTTGTAAACTTGCAAACTCAACAGAAAATGGAACATGAGTATCTTATCAAAATCCAAAAAAAGGAAACACAAGATGAGTCTTGTGCTCAAGGGCTGTATGCCTCACACAAGACCACACCATCCCTATGCTAAGTAAAAACAACAAGATTCGGTCATGTTATCCAGATCTGGATCATGGACTGATGCATAAGAATCTCCCAAACAGGAGTTCATGGGGGCAATCAGCTCACCAGATTTCAACGAGCGGCTGAATATGCTAGATGCAAAAAAGACTTAAAACAGTGTCATCCTAGACTGAAATCATGCATACAAAGACCTGACATAGTTAAATGGTTGCCAATGGAGGTCTTTTTATAGAGTTCTACATGGGTAACTCTTATGGGATGCTGACAGCCTCGTAAACAAAGAGCTTGGCGTAGATTCACAGGGAATATTCGCTAGCGAGGGTTACAAGCGCGGGAGATGGAAAGCCAGCAGTTAGCACCCTGAAAAGTGGTTGTGCGCTAGCTTGGTGTGCCTAGATGGTGCGCCAGATAGGTGCGCCACCTTGGTGCTCCAGCTAGGTGCACCACTATAGTGCTCCTGCTTGGTCCTCTAGTCAGGTGCTCCACTTTGGTGCTCCACATTGGTACTCTCCACTAGCTATCTGAATTGCCAATTCGGCCATGGACTTGCTATGGGCTTGTGGTCAGTTTTTGCAATGATCTCTGGCTAGTTAAAAGGTTGAGTAGGATTCAAAATTGGTTGAGCTTCCTGCATCCAAAGCAACATCTAGAGAGTTTACTTATGAGCCACGTCAAAATCAAGGTGTTTACACCAAGTTTTGAAAAAAATGATAAAAATGAGATTTATGATTTTGCCGAGGTTTTGTGTTTTGTATGTTTTGGGGCGCGTACTAGGTGACTTTGATGTCACTCACGCCTGCTATTTGGTTTTCAAGTGCAGACCGCGTGCAGCCGAGTTCCGGTGCAGGAGTTGGAGCTTCTAGCCGCACATTGTGATCCTGAAGGTGAGCCTTAGTTACAGTTATTTGACGTTTCTGTAATTAGTGTAATTATGCTTGATACTGTGTTATGGTAGCGTGCCCGGGATCGGGGTGTTACACCAGGCATTGGTCCTTACTTAATCTTTTTCCAAAAACATATGGTGTAGGAGCTGAGGAGTAATTCTCCATTCCAAACCTTTTCAGCACTATACGTAGGTATCTTTCCTGATTTATACTCAGTATTCCAGATCCCCGATCTCTAAGGATCTGTATTCCAAGAACATAAGATGCTTCTCCCATGTCCTTC
>JAMKQA010000908.1:0-31662 GCA_024699735.1 Posidonia australis | reverse complement strand
GAGGGCCTCGTAGACGAAGAGGCTCGAATATTCTCGAGCACATTCGTTGGCAAAGGTAACAGCCGGAAGATGGAAGGTCAACAGTCGCAGTCTGGAAACGGCTGGGCGCCTGCTTGGTGCGCCACCTTGGTGCGCCAATTAGGTGCGCCACCTTGGTGCGCCCAGCTACCTCACAGATTTCTGGGTTCTGGCTTGCTAATAGGCTTGGGGCTAGGTTTAATGGCTGATTACATCCAAAGCAACATAAGGATACTCATTTCCGGGTTACCACAAAATCGGGGTGTCTACAATATCCCTAGTCAAATTAATGACCAAGGGTGTACAAGCCACCAACTCTAGCTAGGCCACTAGTTGGCTGGTGAAAGGTACAGTGGGGTAGGCAGCTAATTGTATGGGTTGGGTAAGAGCTGGCTGAGGTCTGGTTTCAAGGCAGATGGGTGTAGTTGGGGACGATTACATGGTAGGCGATGCGACCGCACACTCTGTCATGGCGGTCAAGTGAATCATGCCGATGATGGGTCCTGAATCGAAGAGAAAGGACTGATGCAGCTGAGAGGGGAACGGTTCAGAGACAAGGTGGATAAGATCAGATGGGTCCAGTAGGGAAGTGTTGGACCCGATAGGAAAGAGGCAGTGAACCCTTGAGGTCCCGAGCACTCCTAGATTTGTGTGCTGAGGGAGAGGCTGGCTAACTATATTGGGGTGTGGTTGTGCTCATGCTAGTGTTAGTGCATGTGCTTATGCTTGTGCTTGGGCGGGTGCCGACCCTTCATCCTGGGTGTTGATGATAATGACCTTGCGGTCAATAAGGTCCTGTATGGCATTCCAAAGAGTGAAACAGTTGTCCGTCGAGTGCCCAGGGGCCCAATGGTAACTGCAGTACAAATTCGCTTTATACCACACTAGCAATGGATTCAGTGGTGGGCAAACATTCGGGTACTTGAGGAGCGACTGCACCTTGGGAAGGATGGCGCTCAACGACTCGACCAGTGAGGTGAACTCCCAGTCTAATCGTTGGTGCCTCCCTTATGGAGGGTGCTGTCCTTGCCTCGTCAGTGCTAAAGGATACACTAGCTTGGCGGTGATAGTGATGTGGGGTGTCCTATGTGCTAGTGCATAAACTACTTGATTTTGAGCCAACAGGCCCATCACGTTCATAGGCACAGCAGGGGACCCTACGTATGCAATGGCGCTCTTCGAGGGGTCCCTCCTCTTCAGATAGCTAGAGTTGGAGCCATTGTTGTTGCTACTGTTGTTGTTGCTGGTGCCAGTGTTGTGGCTGGGGGTGGTTGCCTACTTGGCGAAAGCGATGAGTGCGGGAAAACTGCTACTTCGTAGCGAGCTTTCCACATAGGTGCCGGCTCTAATCAGGGATGAGAAAGTGGTGATAGGTTGAATGCTAAGTAGAGCCCCTGTGGCTGGCTATGCCCCATAGATGATCATCTCGATAGACTCCTCGTCCGAGGGTCTATCTTTGACCTATGAGGCGAGGGCACTCTAGTACCCAACGTACTCTCCAAATGGCTCGTGGGACTTCTGCTTGTGGTAGCCAAGTCCTCCCTCTTGGGAACTAGGTCCAGGTTGAAGGAATACTATTCCAGGAATGCTTGAGCTAGGTTGTTCCAAGTTCGAATGGTTGCCATGTCTAAAGAGGTGAACCACTTCAAGGTAGGACCAGAGAGACTCTTCTGGAACAAGCGGATCAACAACCTTTCATCAGCTTGAAGTTGAGCGAGGTCCCCGTAGTATGCCCTCAGATAGGAGATTAGGCAGCCCTTTCCATTGTATTTCTCAAAATTCGGGACTTCGAAATTCGGTGGGAGAGTGGCCTTTGGCAAATAGAAGAGGTCTTGAAACTAAAAAGATTAGCGGTCCCCACCTTGCACTTGTCGAAGTGCTCTTTCCAGATCGCCCATTCTAGTGAGAAGGGCATCTGGGGTCGCTGCTGACGAGACTGGCGTAATTTGGGTGGGTACCGCGTATACCGTGTGGATCGCACCAAAGTGCTCCTCTAGATCCACCATCATACCACCTGGAGTCATGGCATGATGGCCGGCAAACCCGTGCAGGTGCATGGTGTGTTATGGCATGTATAGGGGTACCTATGTCTGATGCAAGGTTGGAGGTAGGTTGTATGCTGCGTTGTGAGTGGTGCAAGGTTTACGGGCTGCAGCTGCTGTCCTGGTGCGAGCCCAGGTAGTGGGATCAAAGAGTGTTGTGCCCCTGCCACGCCGAGGGGCTGGCCACCAGGCGCTGGAGATGCATGCTGTGAAGAGTGAGATGATGGTGAAGGATGCAGGGTCGACACCCCTATCGCTTGATTAGCGAAGAGCTGGGGCAACGGCCTAGGTGGTGGTGTAGTGGGTGCAGAGTGAAGCACCAAAGCCGAGTGCGGCAAGACCTTGGGGGGTGGGGATGCTGGAAGCAGTGAGGTGTCCAGGGAGAGTGCCATGCCTTGTAGCTTTTGGGTGAGGGCCAAGAAGTACTGGGCCTACACGGCTAAGTTCACGTCGGTAACGGTATCAAGGGAAGGAATCGCCAACAAAGCCGATGCAATAGAGGATAAGGGGGAGCAGACTGTCCAAAAGGGGCGACACCTACCAAAGAGGCTACTATAGCAGGTTGGGTGGTCAAAGCGAACGGGCCTTGCAGAGGAAGAGACATAGACAACTCCAGAGCTCGGGTGATGGTCACTGCAACGGACTCAGTGACAGACTCCAGACCGGACAGGGTCTGCCAGTGTCTCGACACAAGAGGGTAAGATGCTCCATGGGCCTAGAGAAGGCTGACATAAGGCAAAAAGACAACAACGAAAGTCAGAAAAAGGAATGAGGGGGCCGAAGTGGCGATCCCCTCACAGGTGACAGTGGAAAGAGCCTTGCTAACACACTAGGCCATGGTGGAACATGAGTGAGTGTAAATAGGGCTACGGTAGCAAAAGGACGGGCGGATCCTACGACGAGCTATCCTCAAAGGTGACAAATAGCACGGAAGCGAGGTCGAGAACAGGTGTCACACAACAAGGGAACTGAGAGGGGGTGCTCGAGCTCTAGTCAAAGGACTCGTGCATGAACCTGTGAAGGAAAAAGACAAGGCAAGTGTCAAAACCTGTGGATAAGCAATGCAATGCTTGTTAAGTGGTACACATGCACATGGATGCAACTAACATGCGCTCTCTCACCATCTAAGTGTGTCCTAGGAGGCTGTCTACTCCGGATGCTCTCAGGGTGAACAGGTCTCCGACTCAAGGTAGAAAGTAGGGTTCCATCCCATGCCAAAGCTGTGGAACGGTGGTGCGTTGGGACCCTCAACCCTGCCAAAGCATAGGTTGTATCCTCTACTAACACCAACACGACCCCAGACGAGGAGGGACAGCTCGGTATCAAATCCTATGCCAAAGCAATAGGACAAGAAAATCGAGACTAACCTTTGCAAACTGTAGGTAGACTCAAAGAAGAGAAGATGTATGTATGATTCAATCATGCAAATATGCTTGGTGATTTTTACTTGTCCATTTTATTAACCACGAAAGGAGAAAGTGCATTATCGTTTCTAGTTATCCTTACGCATTGATTTTACTTGCAAAATTTTATATTAAACCAAGAGGAGAGGCAAGCAAGTCTCTAGTTTTCCCTAAATAAAAACAGAAAAGGAAGAGAATACACACAAATCACAGCAAAACAAGCATCGGGCAAAAGGCATGGAACATGGCATGTGCATTGTGATGTGAACATGATATCTTGGTGTAAAACGAAACATACATCATTCATAAGGCATAATACAACATAACCAAAACGAAAATTGGAGCCTTGTATCCCAGTGGAGTCGCCAATTCCTGTGACCATACCGGTGAAGGGAACCACGCTTCGATGCGATCGAGACTGCATTGAGACCAGTAAGGCCACGATGAATCTGAGGATGGGAAGACAGCTTGAAAATACTAGAAAAAGGCAATGTAAAGATAAAACATAGAGTCGCCACCTAGTATATTTTAAAACCGGAAGACAAGGAAAACCGTATCAGGAAATCGAAACTCAAAACTGAATGCAAATATGAAAGATGACTCATGCCAAATGGACACGACGCATGGATCATTGCGAACCGAAGAAAGGGTAAGGACTCCTATTACGTACGGAGAAGGTGTTACGCACACCTGTACACCCGACGAGTCGGTCTTTCTCAGAATTTTTGCTTGCATGCATGGTTATGTGGGCACTTGAATGCCAATTAGTGTGGTCATATGGATGATGCAAGAGAGACAAAGCTATGTGACTAAAGATACATGATATGTCAAAAACTAAGTGTAGTCAAACCAAGAGGCATAAAACAATGCAAGGGTTGCATGTGCGGCGGGGTTAATGGCTAAGCTGTGCTAGATTTTATCCCTGGATGAAACACGCATAAGCGACTTGCAAGAGACGTGCGCACCCAGAACATGCCTCCCGGAGATGTCCCAGCAACTTGTTATCATGGCCATATCCTGAGCACACAGGGAGTACATTGCTGTAGCTATCAAGATATTGGAAGCATGTGTCAGGTGAGGGCTCATGCGTGGACTAAAAATCAAGAAAAGAACCATCTTCATAAAAGAGAACCCAAGCAAAAACAAAGGATGTGAACAAACAAAGAACAAAACCATGCTAAAAGGAATAAACATGTAGGAGCGACCTAAGTGGAGAAGGTGTGGTCTGGGCTTAGTCGAGTCTAACCCCGTCTAGGCCCTACCCTATACGCGCATGGGTAGCGCGTTGTTGGGCTGTGCAGGAGGAACAGGGGCCAAACCTTCCTCCTTTATCACCTCTTCCACAGAAAACCATGCATCACTGGAGTAAAAGGATCGTCCAGGAGCTTGGGGAGACTACCATGACATGATGCACATGTAGAGAAACCAATGAAATGCAATGGGCTGTTCTCCCCACCCTCATCGCCTGCGTCAGTGCCAATCCACCTTCGACGGGCCTTCGCGAGGGGTTTCCAGCCGCTCCAGAGAGTGAGGGGAGAAGGAGAAGTGTCGTTGGATGTTTGAATCAGGCACTTAGGGGCCAGAACGGCCTCATGCTGGCAAACGCAGTCTGTCTGCGGGAAGAATGACGAGATACAATGCAACGATGAAAAAAAAGCAGTAGGAAAACACACAGGATAGCTAGTCTAACACTCCTAAGTTACCCCTAAAAGAATAGAGTGAGGGGATTACCTAAGGTGGCTGGAATGTGTCCTACCAGTTGGTGGTTGAAATTCTGGTGAGGGGTTGGATAGTGACCACAGTGGCTGCAGGCGACTCGAGAATGGCTTAGGGTAGTCCAAAGATGGTTGGGGACACCAAGGGGGAGCTCAGGATGCTGGTCAAGGGTGGAAGGGAGTGGCCTCTCGTGGTTTGGGGTGTTAGGTTGAGGTCTTCTCTGGCAGGGCCTCTTTCTAGATTTCCTCCGGGTTCTCTCTCAAGAATCACTAGGTGTCGTTCTCTCTTGGGTCTGGTCCGGTTTTGGTGCTCATGCCTGCATGGTAGGTGGATGGGTGGCGTGGCAAGGTGAGCTCGTCAGAAGGCTGCAGGGAGTGGCCTGCCGGTACCGTTGCAAAGCTCGCATGACGATAAGTCGGCCCAAGGCGTGGGAAGGCAGGTGACAGGTTGGGAAAGGCTAGAGGTGTGTTAGGCACATCGGAAGACATATCGACACTCCATGCACATCGTCGCACGTACAAGGTACGAGGTTGTACAACGAAAGCAACAACTCAGGCAACACCTACCAAGCTAGTCTGGCCCTGATGGCCACCTGGGCCGCGTTATCGGGCCATGCATGTAGTAGGGCCAGAGCACACAGGCCGGGTTTCAGGAGTTGGGCTTAGTAAATGAGTGGAGTTTAGGATAATTTTAGAAGTTTTGGGTTGGTTTAGGTTAAGGGCTTGGTTGGGGAATTCGGGTAGGACCGAGTCCGCCGTTCAGCTACACTCTCTACCAGGTCCACCTGCCAACTTGGGCCAGAAACCGAGATGTCTACAATAACAATTGGTTTTCTCCTATTGTCAATGGCTGTCAATGTGGCTTCTTTAAATCTACCAGAGAACTCAAACAAGGAGAGCCTCTTTCACCTTCACTTTTCATCTTGGCTCAGGAGGTGTTCAGTCGTAGAATTAAGAAGTCATTTGTGGATAAGCTATGTGATTATTTTTCTACTGCTGGAACGGGTATCACTCCTTCTCATCTTTTGTTTTGCTGATAATGCCTTGATTTTCTATCGGACTTCTTCTCCAACTATTTCAAGGCTTATGGACTTCATTTCTAGTTATGAGAATGCTTTTGGCCAACGAATGGGTAGAAATAAATGTACTTATTATTGGAGGAAGGACCTCAGTTACCATAAGCAAGTAGAACTCAACACAGGCTTTGTTAAGGGTTCTTGGTCTCTGAAGTATCTAGGTGCGCCCATTGCACCGAGCTGGACGTATGCCCATTATTTCAATCCTCTTGTTGAAAAGATTGGTAATCGTATTAACAGTTGGATATCTGTTTTTGTCCATGAGTGGACGTTTGATATTAGTTAAACATGTGCTTTCTTCTATTCCTAGGCATATCCTTTCCGTTATAAGGGTTCCTATCTCTATTAGGAACAGGATTGAGAAACTTATGTGGGATTTTTTGTGGGGTTACAATGAGGGGTGGAAGAAACATCATTGGATCAATTGGGATATTTGCCTTTCCACTGTTCAAGATATGGGGCTTGGTATTCGCAGGTTGGAAGATAATCAATCTCTCTTTGCTATCAAAAGTTACTGGAAGTTGCTTCTTAAAGAAACGCTTTGGAGTTAGTTTTATGCTACCAAGTATAGGGTGGACTTAAAGGCGTGGGGTCACACGCCTTCTTTTGGCTCTAAGAGATGGAAAGACCTCATGTTAGTTATCCCTTGGGTTATCTCTCAATCTCTTTGGCTTATTGATAAAGGTAACAGATCTTTCTGGTGTGATAAGTGGTGGATAGGTGGTATTATTAATGAGGTATTCGAGACTAGTACTTGCATTGGTCAAGCTAGTTCTGTTAGTGTTGTATTCCATCATGTGGACTAGTTTTCTTATTTTGTTGTAGCCAATCAGTCTTCTTCTACTTACGAGATATGGGAGGGCTTGAAGGTTCTTTCTGTGGATCTCAATGGGGTTGATGATAGGCTGGTATGGCACCCTTTGGCAGATGATGTGTTCTCCATTAAGAGCACGTGGAAGGCTTTGAATAGGGATGTCTCTAGGCCTAGCATACACAGGTGGATTTGGTCTGCTAGCTTTCCTTCAAAAATTTCTTTACTGCTATGGAAAATGGGCTGGAACAGTCTACCAATAGATGAGAACATTAGAGGTCTTAACATTCCCTTGGCTTCAAAATGCAATTGCTGCAAGTGGGCTCAATGTGAATCTTTACAGCATCTCTTTCTTGGAGAGCAGTTAGCTTAGGAGTTGTGGAATTTCTTTGGTGAGCTTTTTCATATGCCAGTGTTACTTTGTGTGTTTGACACTATTGCTACTTGGGTTAGTGTGGGTAGTTATGGTACTTTCAGGAAGGCTTTGATTGGGGTTCTACTGGGTTTCATTTGTTGGCACATTTGGAGGGAACGATGTGCTAGGATGTTCTCTAACTACACTAAATCATGAACCCAAGTCTCTTCTCTTATCATAAATGATTGCAACGTTATGATGGTAGGTAAGAGGTTTTTTGCTCAAGGGGGTTCGGTGTAGGATCTTATGGTTAGAGGGTTCTCTGTCCCTATGGTTTTTGATCCTTGATATATGGTTATTAACTGGACCCCATGTAAAGGAGGTTTGAAAGCTAATGTTGATGGTTTGAGTATGGTGGACTCATCTGGAGGAGGGGGCATTGTTCGGTCCTCTGAGGGTCGTGTCTGTGTAGCCTTCTCTTATTTTTATGGTCACGTGACAAACAATGTGGCAGAAATGAGGGCTATTTGGGATCTTCTACAATGGTGTGAAGCTACGAATATCTCCCTGTCTGTGGTGGAGTCTAATTCGTTGAATGTGATTCGTATGCTTAAAGGAGAGATAGATATTGAGTGGAAGTGCAGTAAATTGTGCAAGTTGATCCAAAGGCATTTGTCTTTCTCTTCCATTTTATTTTCTCATTGTTATCATGAAAGTAATGATGCTGCAGACTATATAGCTAAGCAGGGAAGTCTTTCCAAGAAGGATTCCATTTATCGGTCTTTTGGTGATTTACCTTCTGAGTTACGTGGAATCTGCAACATGGATAGATAGGGTATCCCTTCAGTTCGTCAACAGAAGCTTCATTGACGTACTTCTCTTTTTATTGGCTAGCTAGATGGGTTTTGATGTGGTTGAGTACTCGAATAACCTCTTTCCCCTTTCTCTTTTTTCCAACAAGGGCCAAGTTTTTGGGATTTGGGGAGGAGATTATTCTACAATTATGTACACTGCATGATTGCCATCCATTGCTATTGCTTATTAGTTATTTCTTCTAACTATACTTATTGTAAGGGTTGTTATTCTTTTGGAATAAGGGAGCATGTGTCTTACTCTGGAGTACTCTAGACTTGGGATGGCTTGTCCTTAGTCTTATTTTAGCTTTCATGCTTTGTAACCCAATTTCTTAATAAAGGCTACTCTTCATTTTTCGCCCAAAAAAAAAAGAAAAAGTGCGATGAGAAAGAAAGTTTTAATATATTAGAAAATTTATTGGATCCATTGTTTTACTTTGAAAAACTCAACATACACAACATTTTTCGTGCATTCTTGAAGATGTTCATTTGAAGCTAATGAAATTTTAACACCATTCCTCAATGTTGCTCTTGATAAAGCAACATATAAGTGTCCATGTGAAAAGACAGAATTCTTTAGGTACAACCCAATAAAATCCAATGTTTGTCCTTGACTCTTATTGATGGTTATGGCAAACACAAACTATAGGAAATTGTATTCTTTTAAAATAAGGTTCACCTTTGTCTATAATAATTGTAAACTCTCTGACCAACACAAGTTCCATAATAATTTCAACATCCACTATTCTTTCTTGTAATGCTTTTACTATTAGTCTTGTGCCATTACATAAGCTAATTGATTGATCAATGTTCCTCAACAATATGATTGGGCAACCAATCCTTAGTTGAAGAATATGACGTGAAATACCATTAAAATTTAAGGAATGAAGATATTCAGGAGTGCACAATTATGATTCTTTGGCACTAATTTGATCTACAGGTAATGCATAATTACAATTGTAATAAATTCTTTTTGGCTAAGGTCTCTACCAAGAAAATTTGAATTTAGCTCATCAACTTCACCATTTCTTGGAGCAAGTATAGCCTTGACACATAAAGAGGAAGGATCATCGAAATTACTAAGCAACTCTAGATAAGTAAAGTTTATCAACACGTCAACACTATGTGATGAATCAAGAAGGAGATCTTGTGGGATACGTATTTGTAGCGACCTGCGTCGCTACACCCAAGATTTATTAGCCTAAATAAATCAAACATAATTAAATACTTAATTTATAGAATAATTAAAATATTAAACTACTAGAAACCTGTAGTAAACAACTAGGTGACTCTCACTATATGCGCACTAGAGCTTAACATCACTACTTGCATGCACTTGCAATTAAAATCACAGAAAAGCACACATGAGTGACCAGAAAAGTCACTCAGTACACATTCCACGAAAATTGGAATAAAACCTTTGATTAAAATCAAATTAGATTTTTAAAACAATTTTCCAAAACCATTTATTTCTTTAAAAAGCCACCAACACCACAAAACTCTAGTCCCACTGGCCAAAACCTGTAAAAAACTACACAGGTAAACTAGAAACTGTAACATCCATAAATTCATTTTGTAATTATTTACATTTTTAATGAATTTATTTCTAGGTGGATGTTACTGTGCATGGTTGGCACTATACTTGTGGGCCCGTGTGTGGGTCTGTGTGTGGGCCTGTGTGTGGTCCACGTGTGGGCCCACGTTTGTGGGCCAGTTGGTGGTGTGGGTTTGGTGTGCTCGTACGAGACATTGGTAGACGGAACGTGTAGTTATGCACGTGCCTAGCTACTGCGTTGCATGGCTTTACAAGCCCATATGTGCCCAGTGCACGACCAACTTTCACCCTTCTCCTCCTTCCTCCTCACGCTTCCTCCTCCCCTCCTCTTCCTCGTGACCGCTGGCACCTTCCCCCACCTCACCTCTCCCCTCCTCCACCCCTCTCCTTCCCCCACCCACTCACACTCTCCCTCCCTTGTCTCTCTTTCCCCCTCACGCATTCTCTCCCTCCCCTATTTGCTCCTACCGGTGGTGCTGTGAAGAAGTAGAGGTCAACGGTGGCTTGAGGCAGTGCATGGAGCTCCGATGTGGTGTCCCTGAGGTCGTGGAGTGGCCGAGGATGCCTGGGATTGCCGGAGTTAGTTGGAGGCTCGAGTTGGGTCACTGGCGTGCGTTTCAGGTACGTACCTCCAACCAAATGTGTAGAAATCATGAAAATGGTAGAATTGCCTAGAATGCATGTAATCTAGCCTAAATTTAATGTCTGGAATTTATTGTGGCATTTATGGTGTTGAATTTGCTGTGGTTTGGTTTTTGGTTTCTCTGCAAACCATGCCTTTGCGATTTTATTCCGAGAGCTATACTTAATGGATTCTAGTTTTGTTTATGTGGATGTGGAGTACACTCGAGGGTCTACAACATATGTTTTGGGTGGAATTTTTGGTGGCCTTTTGTAGGTTTGCCCCTTGCTCCCACTTCAGGCAAAATTTTCAGGTCCCTGTCTTTGGTTTGTTTGAATTCTGACAAAAAATTGAGGACACGGGCCAAGTGTGTGGCCCGCATTCATGGGTTTGCCAAGGTGTTTTGAGGTGTTTTCCAAGGCTTGTTGTGAATTTGTGGAGATTTTGAATTAGTTTTCGAAATATATATAATGGTTTTGGAAATGGTTTTCAAAGAGATATGTTGGCCCGTTTTGGAAACGATTTTCCCAATTTTCTATTTGCAGGTCGAGAGACCGTGGGACTATGTCGTTAGGATCAGGGAATGTGATGACATTCTCAGGTGGTCAGGCACGTCTCCCTAGTTAAGGTCAAGGGTCGAGATCCTAAGGTGGAGATTCGTCGAGTCTTGGAGGTATGAGACTCCTTGACTATCATTTCAAAGTTAAGATTATGGTCCGCGGGTCGAGGTGTTTTGTGGCATGACGAAGAGGTATGATACTCCTACTATCGCTGTGAGCACTTAGGCTCATGTGTTGTCGGGTGTAGAGTTATGACACTCCCTCTTGAGCATCATGTGGAGGATACTGTGAGGAGGCATACCCAATGGTGGCCAATGCAGGTGGGACACGTGTCCTGTAGCTAGTAGCGTCTTGAGTGATAGGATTGCTTTCTTTGGTGGGGGTTGGCTTTGTGAGGGTTCTCCATGTGGGAGAATCGTAGGACGGTGATTGATCTTGCACAAGGTGGCTTTACCGTGGTAGTATAGTGTACCTTGGTGGCTGCTTGTGGCCAAAGTTGGATTGCCCGGCGTTGGGTTTTCCCGACTCACAGTGTGTGGTTTTGGCCATTGAGGGCTTTATTTGTGGTTTTGGACTGATAGAGCCTTTGCTTGTTGATTTGGCCGGTGTAGGCCATGTTCCCTGTGATTTAAGCCAGGTAGGGCCCCGTTCTATGGTTTTCGGCTAGCTGGGCCTGTTTTGTTGGTTTTTGGTAGATTTGGTGAAAATGACTTCGAAACATTTTAAAGGAAAGCAATTGTAGTTTTGCTTTCTACCATTTTTGTAGGGTGCATGTTGGGTGACTTTTGTCACTTATGCTATTTCCTCGTGGTTTTTAGGTTGTAGGTGCTGGCGAACGTGTTCTGGCATATAGTGCATATAGTCTGGAGTCTTATAGCCGCACACATACGTCCCTGCTTGTAACACCCGGCAGCCACAGGGTGCCACGGCAAAGTAAATCTAAGTCTAAGTCTGCTAAATTAGCAAGAGCAGAATTTAAATTAAATTCAATCCAAACTACTACCCCGACCTGTGTGCGGTTAGCGGCTCCCAAAACTCAGGCACTGGAAACTAACTACACTCCAACACAACACTTGAAAAATATCAACCAATGAAATGCATGAAAGACATCTAAGTCACGTAGTACACGCCCCAAAGAAAACAAAAAGTAGAAAAATGACTAAGGCTCCAATTCTTTGTTTCTAATTCCAAACTCTATTATCATCTCTAAAAACTTTTCTATAAAACTTTAATTTGGGTCATAATCAACTTCTGGCTAAAGTTCTAAGAAAGCTTCTTTCAAAGAAATCTCAGAAATCATGCATTTTCAAAACTTTACTTTCTTTTCTGAAAACTATGCTCTATATTACATATCTCTGGAAAACTGTTCTGAGACTAGGTTCCATCCTAAATCTACCAATCTTAAATCTTACAAAACACAGAACCTGGCTAGAACTAGTCCTAAAATACTATTCTTATCTTGGCTAGAATTTGGCTAAAACTCAGAAACCAAAACCAAGCTCAATTCTAGCCTCAAACTAAACCTGAATCTGAAATCTAAAAAACTCTTTTCTGGTGTCATCATGATCAGGGGTGACCTGGCCACAATCAAAGAAGGAGGCACCAACCTCGATCTCCTACACTGCCATGGTGAACGTCCCCATGCAGGGCATATCATCGTCTCAGCCAATGGGCCTCACTATTTTCTTTTCTCTCTTCTATTCTCATTGCATGGGGATACGTCTCTTCGCGACGTCCCTCTAATCTATCATGGTGTAGCAAGCATCGGTGACTCTGCCCAGTCCATCACAAGCTCTCGAACTATTCTACCCAGCCTAGTGCAAGCTCTTGAGCTACCTCACCTAGCCTACCTAACACCACTCTCCTGATTGAGCACACGGCTCAGCCAGCACTAACTCTTTGGCTCTCAGTTTCTTTCACCCAAAGTCAACTTAAAACTCTAAAATTTCTTTTCTAAAACATGTTTCTAGTCAGAAATGCTTTTCTGAGATCTTTTCTTGAAAACATGCATCTTTCTGAAATTCTTTTTTGAAGTCTCTTTCAAAAAAAAATTTTGAAATCACTTTTTATCACAGGGAATACTTCTATGAAAAACCAATATTCTCTTCTAAAATAATTCCGATTAAGTCTCTTGTAAACAAGAATCATTCTTTTTAAACCTTTATATTTTCTTTCTAAAATAACTTTTCTAAACATCTTTTATTTCAGAATAATTACTCATGGGTTAAAATCATATTTTTCCACTGATTATGATCACCATCAAGTGTTTTATCCTTTCTACGAAATATGCCCGTAAGACCCATGCATCTCGTCTGTGCATCTGGTCCTTGCATTCGGCACGGGGTCCACACACTAACTGTAAACCCAGATCAGGTCACTGGAAAAATCACCCCACTTGGGAGCTCCGGGTGGACATATCTCTAGCCACTGTAAAAATACACATAAATACTCATCTTGAAGGATTTTGAGTCGACTACATTTTGGGATAAGTTTCATCTTAATTTGATATGTGGCTCTCAAGATATTAAATCATATAGCATGAAGTGTCATGGAACATTACTGTAGCATGCTATCAAGAAAACCATTGAAATATTCTTGATAAATTCTCATAAATTCATGAAATCTCTGTAAACTCATAATCTCATGCTAGACTACCTGCATTCATGGTTTTTTTAAACTAATTTGCAACATTAACTAAGCATGGGAATTGATGGAAACAGAGAGGAGAAATGATGGGTTGCGTACACTGTGATGGGTCGCTGGCATTCCTTCCTTTCTCCAGTGAACACCTTGAGCTTGCTGACACCCTACACCGTTCTCAGGTTCTCTCCCTGGTTTCCCCTCCCTCTCCTCACCTCTGGATTTCTCTATCCCCTTTTTCCTCTCTAGCACTAGCTCTTCTCTTCCCCTTTATTGCAGCCATCCTGTCGTCGTTTTTCAATTGCTCGTAGCTACTGAAGAGGCATTGCGAGATTCGGGTAGCACCGTTAGTAGGGTATGGGAGGAACACGATGATGGCAGAGTATGGGCACAGTGTTGGGTGGCAATTAACTGTGCACTCATTGTGTAAGTATACACATATGCATACGATATGGGATACCAACATATGTAACCACACAAAATCCAAGGATAATCACCAAGAGAAGAGAGCACACTCAAGCATTGAAACCCATATTTCATTCACTTTAAATACAAATACATGGGTACATGCATACATCATTCTAGAAATCTCCTAGGAGACCTGCGCATGTCAGACGCGTGTCCCTACCACGTGTCCTGCACGTGGTCTTCCTATTCAGGCCCCAGATATTACACTAGTTGTTTAGATATTGTCTATTAGCTTTTAATCTGCTGTAATTAAATTTGTTTTAAATTATTGTGGTATTGAGGGCATTACAGATTTGGTATCAGAGCACCAGGTTCACAAGGTCACACTAGCCTAGGGTGTCTGGTTTTAAGACTCCATAGGTTTTGCATGCATGATAGAGTCTGCACCAGGTTTTTTATGATTTTCTACTAGCTATTTTGTTTATGGTGCATGTGTTTTGCCTCTCTCCTCTTGCAGGATGCCTCCTCATGATCGTAAGGGTAAGGCCCTGGTCGAGAATTTGGAGTCCTAGGAGGAAGCAATCGATTGGAGGGCTAGTTGTACTGAACCACGGTGCTTGGCGCACGAGATCTCCCATGCATTCAGCAAGAGTAGTTATAGTAAGCAGATAGATGATCTGTATCTAAGTCAGTTCACGAAGCTCTATCCACTGTCGTTCAAGGGCAAGCTCAGTGTTGAGGAGAGTAAGGCATGGTTGGAGAAGGTGGTAAAGATGCTAGAGAGCATTGAGTGCAGCTAGCGACTTATCTACTGGATGGTGAGGTAGATAAATGGTGGAAGTCTGTGAAGTGGCTGAAGTTCCCGAACTTGGTAATTGCTCATATCTAGTGGGAGGATTTCAAGGCGGCCTTCTATGACAAGTATTTCCCCACTCATGTGAAGGAATAACTTTGCCAAGACTTCTAGAGTCTAGAGTAGGGCACTATATCAATGTTAGAGTATGAGACTAAGTTTGCCCAGTTGGAACATTTTGCTCCTGCCTATGAGCTGAGGAGGAGCAGGCGTAGAGGTTCTTAGATTACTTGAACCCAGGGTTATAGGTGAAGCTGATGGGCTATCGATGTCAAACCATGGAGGACATGGTCGGGATGGCCTATCGCTTTGAGGCAGAGCATAAAAAGTTTTTGGAGAGTTGCCCTAAACAGAAGGGTAAGTCTTCTTTTACTTCCAGGTTCTCTTTCTCTAGTGCTCCAAGTTCTAGTGATTTGGGTAGCCTTGGGAAGAAGCAGAAGGGGAAGTCTGATGGTACCTTTGCAGGCCAGCATAACTTTTCTGGTGGTAGCAAAGTTGACTTTAGTTTACAAGGTCTAGTGCTCCGAGTGGGAACCAATGTTTCAATTGTGATCAGGTGGGCCACATTGCTGCACATTGTCCCCATCCTCGGTGGACTTCCACCCCTATGGTGTGTTACAATTGCTAGAAGGCAGGACATGTCTAGAGATCCTGTCTGAAACCCCCCATGAAAGTAGGAAGTGTACCTCAACAGTCGACTAGGGAACGGGTGTTCACTATTGCAGCTCCAGACGTTGGACCTTCAGGAGATGTAGTTGAGGGTAAGGATTATCAGTCTGTGATGTAATCCTCTGTAATTGTTGTAATATTCTTTGTAACATGGACAACTGCCTGATGTATGGATGTGGTATTATTATTTTTCTTGGCCATCAGGTTCTTTTATTGTGGCTGGTCGGTTGGCCAAAGTGTTATTTGACTTAGAGAGCTCTTTCTTATTTGTCTCTGAGTCTTTCGCGGCGGAGTTAGGAGAGAGACCAGCTAGACTAGCCTTTCATCTCAGCGTGGTAACTCCGCTAGGGGAGCACAATTTGGCGTGAAAGTATCTGCAGTCTATCAACTTGATACTGAATAGCAGAGAGTTTGACGCTAGCCTGATCGTGATGGACATGCAGGAGTATGATGTGATACTCAGCATGGATTGTTTGGCACAACAGTCCGCTTTGATCGACTATGCTCGAAGGAGAGTTTATTTTGAGTCTCCTAATGATGGATCTTTCTTTGTACAAGGTGGGTGTCAAGGTGAGCCTAACCTTGTCACTTCAACTATGAAGGCTTATATGTCTTTGATCAGGGGTTGTGTGGGGTATCTAGCTAGTATAGCTACCTCCACTTCTCCTGAGTTGGGTGTTCACAACATCTCTAAGGTGTGTGAATATCCCGACGTTTTCCCTGACGATTTGTCTGGTATGCTACCTTACAGGGAAGTAGAGTTCTTGATGGATCTGATCCCCAATTCTGGTGCTGTGTCGAAACCTCCTTATTGCATGGCACCAGTGGAGTTACGAGAACTCAAGACCCAATTGCAGGAGTTGCTGGACAAGGGGTTTATCAAGCCAAGTGTGTTTTTGTGGGGAGTACCTGTCTTGTTCATTTGTAAGAAGGATAGTTCGCTCTGGCTATATATAGATTATCGAATGTTGAACCAAATCACGGTGAAGAAAAAGTATCCCCTGTCCTACATTGATGATCTGTTCGATCAGCTGCAGTTTGCCTCAGTATTTTCGAAGATTGATTTGAGGTCAGGATATCACCAGTTGAGGATACAAGACTCAGACATTCAGAAGACTATCTTCCGAACATGGTACGGGCATTACCATTTTATGGTCATACCCTTCGACTTGACAAATGCATCGGTTGCATTTATGGATCTAATGAATAGGATTTTCAACCCTTTCCTGGACCAGTTTATTGTAGTTTCTGTTGATGATGTGCTAGTCTACTCCCCTGATGTGGAGACTCACGCTTTGCACCTGAGGGTGGTTTTAGATACTTAAGGCATTATCAGCTGTACGCCAAATTCTCCATGTGTGAGCTTTGACTAAGTAAAGTTATGTTCTTTGGTCATTTGATTTCTAGAGAAGGCATCAGAGTGGATCTGGCCAAGGTCGAGGCGGTGAGCAGTTGGGAGTGACCCAGGACTGTGATGGATATCACGAGTTTCTTGGGTCTGACAAGCTACTATAGGAGGTTTATTAGGGATTTCTCCTCCATAGTCGTGCCTTTAATAGAGTTGACCAGGTAAGGAGTCCTGTTCTGTTGGGACTAGAATTGTGAGGCAAGTTTCCAAGAGTTGAACTCTTGTTTGGTTTCTGCCCTTGTGTTGACTCTGCTGTCTAGTAGTGGTGGCTTCATTATGTATAGTGATGCCAGTGGTGTTGGATTGGGGTGTGTTCTGATGCAACATAGCAATGTTATCGCTTATGCTTCACGCCAGCTGAAGGAACATGAGAAGAACCACTCGACCCACAATTTGGAGATGGCTACCATAGTGTTCGCCTTCAAACTCTGGTAGCACTATCTATATGGAGAGTAGTTTGAGATCTTCAACGATCATCAGAGTTTGAAGTATATCTTCACTCAGAGGAACCTTGCAGCCATTGGATATTATTGTGTGGAAGTTGGAGCACAACTCCATGGACTTCGTGATTGGTTTACTGCGTACTCAGAGGAAGAATGACACCATGTAGGTGATCATGGATCAGCTAACTAAGTTTGCTCACTTCCTGACCATTCGGGTGAAGCTTCTGATGCATCGTCTGGTGGAGCTGTATGTTTCCAAGGTGGTTCAGCTACATGGCGTTCCAGTGTCCATTGTGTTAGACAGAGACACGAGGTTCACCTCAAAATTCTGGAGGACATTGCAGGAGGCTTTTGGCACCGTGCTCAACTATAGCGTAGCATTTCATCCTTAGGACTATTCAGTCAGAGAGGACTATTCAGACACTAGAGGATATGCTTAGAGCATGTGCCCTGAACTTCCAAGGGAGTAAAGAGGAGCATCTGCCATTGATTGAGTTCGCCTATAATAATAGTTATCACTCAAGCATCGGGATGGCGCCATATGAAGCCTTGTATGCTAGGCTCTGTAGATTGTTGGTTTGCTGGAGTGAGGTGGGCAAGCACTAGTTGATTGGTCCTGAGCTTGTGTAGCAATACGTCGACAAGGTTGATTTGATCCATAGCATGTTGTTAACTGCATAGAGTCGGCAAAAGAGTTATGCCAACAAGAGGTGGAGACTGCTGGAGTTTCTAGTGGGAGACTATGTGTTTCTAAAGGTGTCACCGACCAAGGGTGTTATGAGGTTTGGGAAGCATGGGAAGTTGAGTCCTCACTATATTAGCATGAACCAGATTACCTAGAGGATCAGTGAGGTTGCTTATCGACTAGATCTACCACCAAAGCTATCATCTGTGCACAACATGTTCCATGTCTCCATGCTGAGGAAGTGTTTGGCTGATGCATCTCATGTGATTCCAGTTCAACCAAAAAGGCTTTAGAAAGATCTGTCCTTTGTGGAAGATGTCGTCGAGATCATTGAGCTCAAGGAGCAGGTACTGCAAAACAAGGTGATTCCGTTGGTTTTGGTGTAATGACTGCATCATGGAGCCGAGGAGTCCACGAGAGAGCACGAGAAAGCCATCCTAGCCCTGTACTCGTATCTTTTCGCCTACCAGTGATTTCAAGGGCGAAATCTTCTTTTAAGGTGGTTAGAATGTAACACCCATAAATTCATTTTATAATTATTTATATTTTTAATGAATTTATTTTTTAACAGGTGTTACTGTCCCGAGGCCCATTTGTACAATTTGTGGTTTTTGGACTTGGGCCTCATGGCCGACTTCTGTTCGTGTGCTCTTGTGCATGGTTGGCATTGTGCTTGTGGGCCCCTATGTGGGCCTGTATGTGGTCCGCATGTGGGCTCAGATTTATAGGCCGATTGGTGGTGTGGATTTGGTGTGCTCTTGTGGGACGCTGGTAGACGGAATGTGCAATTATGCACACACCCAGCTAGCACGTTGCATGGCTTTATAAGCCCATGCGTGCCCGGTGCACGACCAACCTTCCCCCTTCTCCTCCTTCCTCCTCACGCTTCCTCCTCCTCTCCTCTTCCTCATGACCATCGACACATTCCCCTACCTCACCTCTCCCCTCCTCCACCCCTCTCCTTCCCCCACCCACTCACACTCTCCCTCCCCTGTCTCTCTTTCCCCCTCATGCATTCTCTCCCTCCCCTGTTTGCTCCTATTGGTGGTGCTATGAAGAAGTAGAGGTCAATGGTGGCTTGAGGCAGCGCATGGCGGTGCATGGAGCTCCGGTGTGGTGTCCTTGAGGTCGTTGAGTGGCCGAGGATGCCTGGGATTATCGGAGTTAGTTGGAGGCTTGAGTTGGGTCACTAGAGTGTGTTTCAGGTATGTACCTCCAAACAAATGTGTAGAAATCATGAAAATGATAGAATTGCCTAGAATGCATTTAATCTAGGCTAAATTTGATGTCTGGAATTTATTGTGATTTATTGTGGCATTTATGGTGTTGAATTTGCTGTGGTTTGGTTTTTGGTTTCTCTGCACACCTTGCCTTTGCGATTTTATTCCGGGAGTTATACTTAATGGATTCTAGTTTTGTTTATGTGGATGTGGAGTAGGCTCGAGGGTCTACAACATATGTTTTGGGTGGAATTTTGGTGGCCTTTTTATAGGTTTGCCCCTCGCTCCCACTTTGGGCAAAATTTTTGGGTCCCTGTCTCTGGTCTGTTTGAATTCTAACAAAAAACTAGAGGCACGGGCCAGATGCGTAGCCCGCATGTGCAGGTTTGCTAGGGCATTTTGGGGTGTTTTCTGAGGATTTTTGCTAATTTGTGGAGATTTGGATTAGTTTTCCAAATATATATAATGGTTATGGAAATAGTTTTCAAAGAGATATGTTGGCTCGTTTTGGAAACGATTTTCCTAGTTTTCTGTTTGTAGGCTGAGAGATCGTAGGACCATGTCGTTAGGACCAAGGAATGTGACGACATTCTCGAGTAGTCTGGCACATCTCCTTGGTTGAGGTCGAGGGCTGAGATACCTGAGGCAGAGGTTCGTTGGGTCCTAGAGGTATGAGACTCCTTGACTGTCGTTTCGAAGCTAAGGTTGTGATTCGTGGGTCGAGGTGTTTTGTAGTATGACGAGGAGGTATGATACTCCTACTGTCACTGTAAGCACTGAGGCTCAGGTGTTGTCGGGTGTGGAGATATGACACTCCCTCTTCAACACCATATGGTGGACGTCGTGAGGAAGTGTATCCCGTGGTAGCCTATGTGGGTGGAATATGTGTCTCGTAGCTGGTAGCGTCTTGAGAGACAGGATTGGCATCCCTGGTAGGAGTTTGCTTTGTGAGGATTCTCTAGGTTGGAGAATTACAGGACGGTAATCACTCCTACACAGGTGGCTTCACCGTAGCAGTGCAATGCACTTTGGTGGCTACTTGTGACTAGAGTTGGATTGCCCAATGTTGGGTTTGCCCCACTCACAGTGTGTGGTTTTGGCCATTGAGGTCCTTGTTTGTGGTTTTAGGCTGATAGAGCCTTCGCTTGTTGATTTGGCCAGTGTAGGCCATGTTCCCTGTGGTTTGGACCAGGTAGGGCCTTGTTTTGTGGTTTTTGGCCTACTGGGTCTGTTCTGTTGGTTTTTGGTGGATTTGGTGAAAATGACTTTGAAACGTTTTAAAGGAAAACAATTGTAGTTTTGCTTTCCACCATTTTTGTGGGATGCATGCTGAGTGACTTTTTTCACTCATGCTATTTCCTTGTGGTGTTTAGGTTGCAGGTGCAAGCGAGCATGTTCTGCCATATAGTGCATATAATCTGGAGTCTCGTAGCCGCACACACAGGTTCCTGGTTATTTAGATATTGTCTGTTAGCTTTTAATTTCTTGTAATTTAATTTGTTTTAAATTATCATGGAATAAGGGGCATTACAAAAACACCATGAGTCGTGTTACTCGGTGTTAAGTAACCAACTCTAGCCACAAGCAGCCACCAAAGTGCATTGCACTGCTACAGACAAGCCACTGTACAAGGAGCAAGTCCGTCACGGGTTCCTTCCACCTGAAGAACCCTCTAAAAGCTAACCACACACTAAGAAAGCCTGCTCATCCTACACTTAGGCGAGCCGTCCTTTCTTAGGACGTCATCAAAAATGGAACAATGTGCACTACCCGTATTGGCTAAACACCTACAGGGTACGTCCTTTGGATGTCCACACTATGGTACCCGGAGTAACTAGAGTGTCATATCTCTAGGTCTAGATGATACCCTGAGTCTCAAAATTCGGAGCAACTAGATTATCATACCACTAAGTCCAGATAATACCTTGATCCATGAACCTTAGCCTAGGCCTTGTGAACGACAATCTAGGAGTATCATACCATTAGAATCCAACGAACACTTGTCTACAACCTCTTGGTCATTGACCTCAACCTCGGTGACGTGTTGGACCATCCGAGAATGTCATCACATTCCCTGATCTAGGATATATTAGCCCACCACACCAGAAAACCATAGAAATTCTTTTCAAAACATTATCACATTTTCCTTGAAAACCATTTTCAAGTCATTTATAAATCACTAGAATATTTATAAAACCAAAACACCATTTTTATAGTATTTAAATCACCAAACCAAACCACTAGAATACCAAACAAGGGTCTGATTTGGGTCCCAAAACAGCAATAGTAGCCTACACAGGGGACCAACTTGCAAGACTCACCCATGGGGCTTCCCTTACACCTTAAGCTTGGTAGCCTGGACGCTACGGAGCTTATGACTACCAAAAATCCAATCTCACACCACATATAACCAAACTTAGCAAATAATATACCAAAATAAAGGAAATCAAGCATGCTTTCATTTGATACCAAAATCAAAAGATTTAATGGAGAGAAATGCACGAAATCCACTGAAAAAATCTTGAGTGAATAGTATAAATCAAAATTAAATAAGTACAACTAAAAATCCTATATTCAACCAAAAATCATGAAACAAGAACTATGATGCTCAGAACATCACAAGGAATACAACTATATCAATTTTATGCAGAACAAGAAAAATTGTGGGATGTGCACCTTAAGGGCAGTGCATAGACCACCCAACCATTGGCTACCCAAAAGCACAGTCGACTACCACCATAGCTTTGGAGCTCCTCACGACCACCTCGAGCTCGCACAACCATAGGGATGTCAACCGGAGCTCACCACCTCAGCACGAGCATAGGGGAGCTCACCATCGATCACCCCTCTCGCTCTAGTCTCTCTCTCTCTCTCTCTCTCTCTCATTATTGAAGACAAGAATGAGAAGGAAGAGGAAGGAGGAAGAAGAAGAAGTGGAAGAGGAAGAGGGAGGAGAAGCTTCAACAAGAAGACACAGAGGATTGGCAGGGAGGGTGAGGAGTGCTGTGTCCGCCACTCCTTATGTAGTTATGGAACGCAGTAGGTAGCCACATGCACAACCACGAATCCACGCCAACAACTCAACATCACAAGGCCACCAACTCCTTCGTCTACTCTTCACTCATAGGATAAGCCACCACACAAGGCCACAACCACCTCTTTATACCAACTCCTCAATCCCACGCACGACCATAGTGCCCATAAACACCCTGACCCACCACCAAGCCAAAATAGGAAAAACTAAATTAATTGACTGTGCACCGTGCAATCGGCACGCGACACCAAGCTGTGGAAGGTAGCCGCGAAGCCAACCTGTGGTAGTGACCCGTGGTTCCAATTAATTCAGTCTCCAAAACATGAATTGAGGGCCAAACCACCAATAACAAAATTCATAGAATGAGACTGCATGCCAGTAACACTCGTCCACAATTAAAATTCATTCTGAACAATTACAAGAGCAAATGAATTTTCAAGTATTACAATATCCAATCTTCATCTTCTTCATTATCATGATAGACAACTGGAATACAACCATCACCAATGTCAAGGATACATATTGCAAAATCTCCATGAGAAGAACTGCAAAGCATCTCATTACTAGTATTAGATAATTGCATATTTTGCTTTAGGAAAAAAACACGACAACGCTTCCAAGTATTTGATCTATGGATACTACTTGCAATAATTTCATTATGTGGTGCCTTTGGAATCACTAGTAGAATTTGCCTAAAATCTCCCCCAAAAATAGTTGTCATACAACCAAAGACGTATTCAAAAGCATCTTCTCACACTATTATAAGGATGTCACGAATTGTACGATCAACTGCATCAAAGGCGTTTTTGTGTATTATTGGAGCTTCATCCTAAGTAACCACCTTGGTTTGTTTGATTATGTGACCGTGCCCCGGCACAGGGCGATCCGGCGTAGGGTCGCGCCAGAGGGGAGGAGGCCACAGCCATGCCAAGATGGAGAAGGGCGTGAGATGGGATGAGAACGGAAAGAAAAGGGAGTTGCCACCTAGTCTTTTATGGGAAAGACGAGGAAAACCACAAACAAATCACAAATAGTGAATGAATGAAATGTAAACATGAAGGCCAGATGTCTACTAACCAGAGAACGGGTAAGGATTTCTATTATGCACAGGGAAGGTGTTAGGCACCCCCGTATGCCCGAGAAACTCGGTCTTTCTAGCTTGATTCGCTTGCTAGAGGCTGAAAGAATGTTTGCTATGCCTAGATTATGTTCTAATCATGCTGACGTGAGTGCCAAGACAAGACTGGATGGATGTATAAGAGGGTACGCAAAAACTGCAAAGAAATCCTCGTGAAATGATGAAATCACAAAGTATGGCACAACAGAGAAAATCACTTGAAATGATGAGGCTTCTGGCGAGAAAGACTCGGAAAATCATACAGGTCTCAAGAATGTCAAAAATTCAACCGACTCAAGTCGTTAGAATCAAAGGAAGCATCGTAGAAATCAAGGTGGAAAAACTACAAGGAAGTCCACATAAAATCGGAAAACTGTGACATGTGAAGAAATTCACATAACATGATGATGTTTTTGTAAATAATGGTTCAGAAAACTATACTGGTGTCAAGGGGATTAAAAATGCAACAGACCCAAATCATTAGGAGTGCAGAAAACACCAAAGAGATCCAAATGGAAAAATTGCAAAGAAATCCTCATAAAATAGGTAAATGGTGAGATGAGAAGAAAGTCACATCAAAATGACGATGTTTTTGCAAAGAATAGTCCAGAAAACCATACTGAGGTCAAAAAGATAAAAAGTGGGGTCAACCCGAGTCATCAGAAGAATAGAAAATGTCGTGAAAATCAAAAAAGGAAAACAATCTGTGGTGGGGCCAATCTCGGCCTTCAGGTCTGTTAATATACGCCCTCGGGCGATGAAATCCAAATCAAATCGAAAAATCCGAAAACATGGAATAAAGACAATCAAATCAAATATTAGATGAAGGAATCCGAAGACAGATGAGAGAAAAATCTACGGAAGAATGCATGAAATACAAACTTATCCAAAAAGAATAGACTAATGTGCAAATACAGCAAAAACTATGTAAAATGCATGGAAATGTACCTAAATGGGTAAAGGATGCTAAGGAATGCCTTGGACAGAGATTATGCATGACTAGGTACAATAACTGACACACATGTGCATGAATTGATGACTTAGGGGCAATTTGGTCATTTTAATGGTCAAATGTGATAAATGCATGCATGGTCTAAGGTATGCCAAAATGTATGAAAAAATGTCAGAAAAAAGAAAACATGCAAAAGAAATGGTCTTGAAACAATAAAACAATGTAAAAACAATAAATGACAAGTATAGGGACCAATACGTAAAATTCACAAAAAAGGATGAAAATCTGGATTAAAATTCATTTAGAAACTTCTGCCTTAGTGTACAGATGATGATGGATCAAAGGAAAATGTGATACTGGGATGTGAGAATTGTACTTAGATGATTCCTTGAAAACTCAGGGTCTAATTTGCAAAATTCACAGAAAGGAAAAGTTAATGGTTAAAAATGTGTTTAAAAAGTCTTATCTTGATGCTAGGATGTAAAATTTAAAGAAAATGTGGCTATGTGATGTGACATGTGTGAAAATTGTACTTTTGGTAATTTCTTGAAAACCTAGGTTCTACTGTGCAAAATTCCCACACAGGGTGCAAATCTGACAAAAATGTGAAATCAGATGTTCATTTATATTTAAAACATGATTTTTTGATGAAAACTTTATTCAAGTGGGGATTTACAAGCACAAGTGATCAATAAATGTGAAACATATTAAAAGGTGATTTAAAATGCAATAAAAACTATCATTAATGCTTTAAGAAAGTTTCAGGGACTTAGATGTAAATTTTCCTATCTAAAAACATTATAGTTGAATTCAGGGATTGCTTTGCAAAATTTTAGGACCAAAATGTGATAAAAAAAAACAAGTTTTTTACATGATCAGTGTAATAATGGGTAACTTTAAGGTCTAAAATGCAAATTGTACAATGGAAACTCTTTTCAAAACACTCTAGGGGCAAAATGCAAAATCTCAGGACTTACATGCAAAGAAAACATGATCTCAGGGGCATAAGTGTGATAAAACATGCATAAATAAGACTAAAAATGCAATTAAAAGTTAATTAGAGCAAAATGTGAAATATTCACAATACAATTTTAAAATAAAAAAAAAACTCAGGGGTCACAAAATAAATATCCAGGACTCATTTGCAAAGAAAACATTAATATAGGGGTCTAACTGTGAAGATACAAAAATATATGGGACTAAAAATGAAATTAAACTTAAGCAGGACAAATCATGCAATATTTACAGAATAATAAAGAAATGAAACTTATTTAAATCTTCAGGGGTTTAAACACAAAAATACAAGACCTAAGTGTAATAAAAAGGGACCCAAAAGTAATAAAAAAGGACCTAGATATAAGAAAGGACCTAGATGTAAGGAAAAAGGACCTAGATGCAAGAAAAAAGGACCTGAAAGAAATTCCAAGGACCTAAATGTAACGATAATTAGCACTTAAATGTAATTATTGAAAATTTAAAAAACAATTCCTAAATCTATTTGTTTCGAAGATCGTCGTTGGATCGTCGGCAATCCGTCTCCGGTGCGAACTCTGGCGAGCTTCCGACGGCACAGTGACAGCGGGAAAGCGGCGGCAGTGGTCAAAGGAGCTTGAGGATGTCACAGCGAGCTCCTCCATGACTGTGGGCTGGACTGGGGAGGCCTGAGAGGCCTCCCCCACCTCGGGCTCCGGCGAGTGGCGGTCGATGTTGGAGAAGACGACGGTGGAGAGAGCTGACAGCGATGTGGAGTCTGAGTCGACGTGGCGAGCACTAGAGAGGCTTCAAGGTGATGCGGTGAACGTTCCAGAGGTACCAGGAGGCTTCGTGAGGGATGTAGGTGTCCTCCCTGTCTCCCTATCGACGACGACGGCGATAGTAGTGGTGGGTCGTCAGAGCATCGTGGCTGTTCAAGCGGCGGGATGAAGGCTCTCCGGAGTTCATGGGAGCTCGAGGTTCATCGGGAAAGCGTGGTAGTGGCTGGGTGGTCTGGGGCTCACGATAGGGTGCTCTCAAGTTCTCTCCTCTCTCCAACGATCTCCCTTTTTCTCCTCTCCACTCTATTTCGGTTCAATTGACTTCTTCTCCTCTGGGTGGTTTCTCAAGCTTCTTAAGGGGTGGAAGGAGAGGTCAAGTGATCGTGGTGTCGTGGTTGCAGTTGGCCAGAACGTGGGAATGAGGGAGATGGGGAGATGGGGTGGGGAGGAAGGAGTAATATTCATTTATTTTTCGCGCTTCCTAAGTTTTTAATTGAAGTAGGGATGAAATGAAGTTGGGCCAAACGGGCCTTGCTTTTTGGGCTCTTGTTTTTTTGCTTTTTTTTTGGTTTTAGGTTTTTATTTAGGTTTATGATTTTGGTTTTGTGATTTTAAAGTTTAATTGTTTGGTTTTAGATTAAATTTTTTTTAGGAATATTGTTTTTCTCTTTTAGGGTTTTTGTGCTTTAGGGTTTAAAGATTTTAATTATTTTAGGGTTTTTGTAAATTAATTAATTTAGGGTTTTTGTGACTTAATTAGTTGGTTTTAAATTAAGATTTTCAGGATTTTAATTATTTTAGGGGTTTTGGACTTTAATTAGACTTTTCAGTTTAAATTAGGTTTTTTTTATTTTAATTAAGGGTTTTTTTAGTTTAATTAGGGTTTATAGGTTTTAATTAAGGGTTTTTATTTTACTTGGGTTTTTTTGTTTTACTTGGAATTTTTAGTTTTAATTTAGGGTTTTTAGATTTTAATTAAAGTTTTGGGTTTAAATGAGGTTTTTTTGGATTTAATTTAAGTTTTCCTTGAAATTAAATGGATGAAAGTGGTTTAAAATGGATTTTATTTGATTTTGACCTTAATTAGAGTTTTCACTTGATTAATTAGGGTTTTAAATGTTTTTAGGTTGGTTTAAGTGGATTTTATTCATTTTTACCTTAATTAGGGTTTTCACTTGATTAATTAGAGTTTTAAAAGGATTTAAATAGATTTGGTTAATTTTGGTTTTAATTGGGGTTTTACTTAATTAAGTAGGGTTTAAGTGAATTTAGGTGAATTTTGTTTACTTTTGGTTTTAATTAGTGGTTTTACTTGATTAATTAGGGTTTTAAATGGATTTAGGTTGATTTTGTTTAATTTTGGTTTTAATTAGTGGTTTTTGCTTGGATTAAGTTAAAGTGGGCTTGTGTTGGGCCTAGTGGGTTTGTGTGGGCTTAAGTGGACTTGTATGGGCTTAAGTGGGCCTAGTGGGCTTGAGTGGGCCTAGTGGGCTTAGGGTTCTGATGGAATTAGGGTTTAGGGGTGGTAGTTGCAAGTAGAGCATCTTCCAGAGGAGCCTGCTATCAAGTGACTGCAAAATCGGGGTGTCTACAGATGCCCCTCCCTGAGTGACGTCGAGGGACGGATGGAACCGAGACCGATGCTTAGGGTTGACAAGGCATCCCGCTTGAGTCCGTGGGAGAGTAGTATTTACTGTAAGGCCGTGAACCACTTATTCGGCGGATGCACCGAAAGTCATGATCCAAGGCCATGTATGATGCTGATGCAAAGGGCTGACCCTGATGTTAGGTGATGCATGAGGGTAATGCTGATGCAACGGATGATGCTGGCGACGAGTAGGTAACCTGTTGGCTCAAGCGGTGGAGCGCCAGGCATTTCCAGACTCGTACCAAGGGATGCCAAGACTGCCAGTTTGCACGACAAGGGAAACCTGGCAAATGACAGACCTTTCGGCCTAAAAGGATGCACGACAAGACATCAGACTTACTGACGGAAGAAAGACTAATGACGGATGTCAACTGGATAGTTTGTGGGTATCAGCCTGCTCCTGACACGATGACGGTTGTCAACCGGATAGTTCGGGATATTAGCCCTCTCTTGACAAGGTAACGGTCGTCAACTAGATAGTTTAGGATATCAGCCCGCTCTTGAGTTTAACACAACATCCGGAAAAACGCCTGGCAACAGCAAACAAAAAGCAGTCGGCAAACCTATCAACTGAGAAGCAGTCGGCGACAGTTTGGATGGATGAAAAACAAATTCGTCAATCGAGAAGCAGCCGGTGATGGATCGAAAAGCAAGATACGAGAACTCGTCAATCGAGGAGCAATCGGTGACGGTTTGCAAGGCAGGATACCAAACTAGTCAACCGAGAAGCAGTCGGTGACAGTTCGGAAAGTAGGATAGACGAACTAATCAACTGAGAAGTAGTCGATGACGGTTCGAAAGACAGAATATCGAACTAGTCAACCGAGAAGCTGTCGGTGACGTTTCGGAAAGCAGGATAGACAAACTAGTCAACCGAGAAGCAGTCGGTGATGGTTCGAAAGGCAGGATACCGAACTAGTCAATCGAGAAGCTATCGGTGATGGTTCGGAAAGCAGGATAGACGAACTAGTCAACCGAGAAGCAGTTGGTGACGGTTCGAAAGGCAGGATACCGAACTAGTCAACCGAGAAGCAGTCGATGACGGTTCGAAAGGCAGGATACCAAACTACTCAACCGGGAAGCTGTCGGTGACGGTTCGGAAAGCAGGATAGACGAACTAGTCAACCAAGAAGCACTCGGGGATGGTTCGAAAGGCAGGATATTAAACTAGTCAACCGAAAAGCTGTCAGTGATAGTTCAAATAGCAGGATAGACGAACTAGTCAACCGAGAAGCAGTTGGTGACGGGTCGAAAGACAAGATATCGAACTAGTCAACCGAGAAGCTGTCGATGATGGTTCGAAAGAGGATAAACGCACACATCATCCGAGAAGCAGGCGGTGATGGTTTGGAAATCCAAAAAGTGGACACGCCAACCGAGAGGCTGTCGATGATAGTCCAGAAGGAGGATAAACGAACACATCATCCGAGAAGTAGACGGTGATGGTTCGGAAATCTGAAAAGTGAACACGCCAACTGAGAGACAGTCGGTGACTGTCCAGAAGGAGGATAAACGAGCGCATCATTCGAGAAGTAGTCGATGATGGTTCGGAAATCCAAAAAACGAACACGTCGACAGAGAGGCAGTCATTGATGGTCCAAAAGGAGGATAAACGAACACATTATCCGAAAAGCAGGCGGTGATGGTTCAGAAATCCGAAAAGTGAACACACCAACCGAGAAGCTGTCGGTGACGGTTCGAAAGAGGATAAATGAACACATCATCCGAGAAGCAGGCGGTGATGGTTTGAAAATCTGAAAAGTGGACACGCCAACCAAGAGGTTGTCGATGACGGTCTAGAAGGATGATAAACGAACACATCATCCGAGAAGCAGACAGTGATGGTTCGGAAATTTGAAAAGTGAACACGTCAATCGAGAGGCAGTCAGTGACGGTCCAGAAGGAGGATAAACGAACACATCCTCCAAGAAGCAGTCGATGATGGTTCAGAAATCCAAAAAACGAACACGTCGACCGAGAGGCAGTCGGTGATGGTCCAGAAGGAGGATAAACGAACACATCATTCGAGAAGCAGTCGATGATGGTTCGAAAATCCAAAAAACGAACACATCGACCAAGAGTGTGACATCTGGGCCTGATTATCCATTTTTATTTGTAAACCATGTAATTAATTGCAATAGTGCTTAATGGTTTATTAATGGATAATCTGTTGTTTCTTGTTTGTGTGAGCTTGTGGTTGGTCTTCTGTGCACCTATTTGTGATTTGGGACCAATGTGGAGTCCAGTTTGTGGATGCACAGTTGTCTCAGTTTGCGTGTCCGTCTTTTCTTCTTTTTCTCCTTCCTTTTTCTCTCTCATGAGCCATGCCCTTCCACCCATTCTTCTTCTTTCTCTTCTTCCACCCGTGCCACCAGCGACAGAGGCACGTGCCTCCTCGTCTCTTCCGATGGGATAGGTGGCCGGCGCCAAGCGAGCAGTGGTGGAAATAAAGCGAGGGAGTCAGACTTGGGCAGGGGAGGAGTGTGGTGGGGAAGGAAAGGCAAAGGAGAGGGAGAGGGGGTGCACGAGCTGGGAGGAGGAGGGTCTGCGTGTGTGTGTGCTTCCACTAGGGGGCGAGGTTCACCGGAGCTTCGCCGAGGCGACGCTGGGGTGCGGTGAACTCATCGGGTTGCGCAGGCCCCTGGAGAGGTACGCGATCCCTCCCCCTTCTCCCGTTATTGTTCCTTGAAGAATAATGATGGAAATGCATGAGAAATCGTAGAGAAATGCATGTTAAATTGTAGAAAATCATGAAATGAATGGGTATGTGATGTATGGCATGGGAATGTAGAGATCATGCGGTTAGGATTGATGTTTGTGGGGAAAATGTTATTTTTGGGTTGAGGGCTACAGTAACCGTTCTTGAGCCCCTTCCCCTTGTGATTTTCGTTTGAACTATGTGGTTGATGGAATCATGAATGGTTTGAGGGATTTTGAAGTAGACTTGAGGGTCTATACCCCATGATTTTATGGAAATTGTTGGTGAATGTTTGGGGGGTCCGATCGAGACTCCCACTTTGGGCGAATTCCACCGCTGCAGAACAGGGGTGTGCCCAGTCTACGAGGAATTCGGTATGCCGAAATCTTGACAGATTAAGCCAGAACCCAGGGTTCGATAAATCGAAATTTCACGGTCGACCGAAACAGGGGGTTTCAGCATACCAAAAATGATTGGTATACCAAAATAGGGAATTTCGGCATACCGAACTAGGGATTCGGTCTGCCGTTTTTGGCCTGAACCTGATATGCCTAAACATGGATTTTAATGAATGTTCAATGGTTTTAAATGGTTTGTTGAGTTTATGTGAATGATGTTTCCCCATGTAATGACATGGAGGCATGTGGAACCCCAAACAAATGGATTTGGTTGTGGTTTTGGGTTTTAGACCCTATAAATGAATGAAAAAGATGGTTTTATGTGGTTTTGGGCATGAGACCCAATTTATGACTTTAAGCATGGTTTTCATGGCTTGAGTTGGGACCCCAGTTGTAACCATACCGGCGAGATGATTCCGCAAAAGAATGCGAAATCAGACGGCAAAATCACGTCGAAAAAACACAAAACAAATGGAGTCGCCACCTAATCTATTATGGAAGACAAGGAAAACCATATACATGAAAAATCATGCAAAACAAGAAAGACAAGTCTACGAAATAACCAGAATGCGGGTAAGGATCCCTGTTACGCACGAGGAAGGTGTTAGGCACCCTCGCACGCCCGATAAAATCGGTCTTCCTTGATTTCACCCATGAAATGTCGGCTTACCAGCCTCTTGCTATATATGCCCGTGGGCGATATGCCATGCCATGCTAGTGCCTT
>JAMKQA010000906.1:0-18811 GCA_024699735.1 Posidonia australis | reverse complement strand
CCCCCCCCCCCCCCCCCCCCCAAGGCGGTTCTCCAAGCTCTTAAAAGGGATGGACGGTGAGGAGGATCGTGGGTAATGGTGACGGTTGGCCAGAACATGGGAAGGAGAGAGTGGGAGGAGTGGATGTGCAGGGAGGAAGACGACTGTAGCTTTATTTTTCCTATCCCTTAAGTTTTTTGGTTGAGATTGATTGAAGGCATGTATGGGCTTAACAGGCTACTCTTTTGGGCCTTTAGTTTTTTTGTTTTGTTTGGTTTTTTGTTGTTTTATTTTTGATTTTGTTTGTTTTTTTAAATTCTGATTTTGTTTATGATTTGATTTTGTTTTTTAGGTTTTTAATTAAGTTTATGATTTTAATTAAGTTTTGATTTTGTAACTTTTAAGTTTAATTGTTTTCAAATTAGGGTTTTGGAGGTTTGAATTTAATTATGAGATTTTAAATTAATTTCTTTGAATGATTTAGAGTTATTAGGTTTTTTTCATTTTAGGTTTTTATGACTTAATTAATTAGTTTTAAATTAGGATTTTCAAGATATTAATTATTTTAAGAGGTTTTAGGGTTTTTTGGATTTTAATTAGAGTTTTTTAGTTTAAATTAGGTTTTTGGGTTTTAATTAAGGGTTTTTTAGTTTAATTAGATTTTTTGTTTTCAAATTAGAATTTTGAGTTTAATTTAGGGTTTTCTTTGAAATTAAATGGATTAAAGTGGTTTAAAAATGGATTTTATTTGATTTTGACTTTAATTAGGGTTTTCACTTGATTAATTTGGATTTTAAATGTTTTTAAGTGGATTTTGCTTGATTTTAATTTTAATTAGGATTTTAAGTAAATTTTGGTGAATTTTGCTTATTTTGGTTTTAAATTAGGGTTTTTGCTTGGATTAAGTTTGAGTGGATTTTTGTGGGCCTAATGGGCTTGTGCAGGCCTAATGGGCTTGTGTGGGCTTGTGTGAGCCTATGTGGGGTCTGTTTGGGCCTATTGGTCATGTGTGGACCTAATGGGCTTGTGTGGGCCTAAGTGGGTCAGTCTAGGCCTAATGGGTTTGTGTGGGCCTAGGGTTCTATGGAATTAGGGTTTAGGAGTGGTGGTTGCAACCAAAGCATCTTCCAGAGGAGCCTGCCGCCAAGTGACTGCAAAATCAGGGTGTCTACAGATGCCCCTCCCTGAGCGTGGTCGAGGGACGGATGGAACCGAGACTGATGCTCAGGGTTGATAAGACACCCCGCTTGAGTCTACGGGAGAGTAGTTTTTACTGTAAGGCCGTGAACCACTTATTCGGCGGATACACTGAAAGTCATGATTCGGGGCCATGCATGATGCTAATGCAAAGGGTTGACCCTGATGTCTGGATGATGCATGAAGGTGATGTTGATGAAAAGAATGATGCTGGTGACGAGTAGGTAACCTGCCAGCTCACGTAGGGGAGAGCGAGGCATTTCCAAACTCGTACCAAGGGATGCCAAGATTGCCGGACTCATCGCACGACAGAGGAACCTGGCAAATGGCAGACTTTTGTTTTTGCCTGAAAGGATGCATGACAAAACATCAGACTCGTCGACTGAAGAAAGACTAATGACAGATGTCAACTTGATAGTTCGGGGTATCAACCCGAGAGAAGCGGCATCGGATAAGGCTATCTCCTACAAGCTAAAGGATAAAGCATGGTAAGTTGACGAACCTACCGACCGGATAGTTTGGGTTATCAGCCTACTGACGAGTTGACGGACTCGTCACCGGATAGTTAGGGCTATCAGCCCGATGACGAGTTGATGGACTCATCACCGGATAGTTAGGGCTATCAGCCCGACAGCGAGTTGACGGACTCGTCACCGGATAGTTAGGGCTATCAACCAGAGGATAGGGGCATCAAGACTCGCCCATCTGGAGCGAACCTAGGATGAGATCTTTTAGACCTCGTCTGGTCTAGGAAGGGGTAGAAATGGCACTTGTTCGACTTTGAACAAGTCCCAACAGGACAGATAGGATTCCGCCTCTCCTGGTACTGAAACCTAAGGTGGCTTCACTTGTCTAGGCTAGGGGAATAAAATGAGATCCCTGATCGTTTGCTGGGTGACCCCCAGCGCCATGTCGGCTGGCAAGAAGGGCAACAGTTTAAGTCAAATGAGCATATGCTACAGCGATGGCAATTCTCTATCAATCACCGTCATTCAAACGAGATGGCAAGTGTGACCCAAAGAATTTATTATTGCAGTCAAATGATGTGATTACACTTATTTTCTAGTCTGTAGTGAGTAAGTAGCATAACATGAGTGTCAACACTTTGGGTCATCCCTAGGCCTCTTAGATCCTCTTGCCTCTGGAAACAATATAGAACTCGAAACTGCTCCACAGATTGACCAGGTTTCTTCCACCATGGCTTTGTAATCAACTGAACAACCCCTGCCTTTGTGAATGTAAGGTTGCTCGATCAAATGGAGCCAGTAAGCAGGCGTGACAGTTCTTTTGTTGCTGCGTAAGAAATTAAGGGATATTCCTGGAATCGAGCTGGCATCGACCCTTGAGCAAAGGAGTCTTGTCGATAGCCGAACTGTCGCATCACTCTGATTGGATGATATTTGACACCACCAATTAAACCTAGTAGGATAATAAGCTTCATGTCAGCATCATTGAAGAAAGCTTTGAAGTCATGAGTTGTCGAGGGAATGATTCGCTAGGTCACCTTGTCATCTGTTAACCTTTCTAGTCGTTCATATTCCTCACGGACTGACGTGAGAGTGCGGGCATGACTACTTTTGTGATAAGACTCAACAGCTGATCGCTGACGGCGTAAGACTTCTACCCCCAGATGAGCTACCAACCGCACCTGTAAAAAGGAACCACAACGATAGAAATGTCGGTAGCGTTGTACTGCTCAGTCAAGAGCTCGATAAGTCTCCGCCAGGATAATAGGGGCCAAGTCCATTTGAGGCATTATCACCACTAAGGCAATCTCTGCAACCATGATGTTCACCACTATTCGGCCATGGCTAAACACTAGTTCACCCAAAAAGTGAACGACGAAGCCTCTCAAACATAGCTCATCACCTAAGGAAGCAAGCCTCTCGACCACTTTGTCAAAGTAAATGAGTTGTAGCATAGGAGACTGTCCACTAGTACAGATCAGTTGACGACTACAATCGCGGGCCAATAGGCCAGTGAGCTCACTCAGCACATGAGAATATCCGGCTCGCCGCATAAATACAGTGGGACCAAAAAAATTTGGTAAAGAGCATATCCGATGGACCTCCTCTAAAGTGGGGGTCAGCTTAAACCTTTCGAAGCGAAATGTGTTGCTTGTAGACTTCCAGAACCAGGCTGCTGCACATAGGAAATAATGGGATACTTCCACCTCTGCAATGTCTATGAATTTCGTGGGGATTCCCCAAGTCCGCAGCTTGTCATGATCGTCACTTGTCAACTTCCCGATCCATGTCCAGAGGACCTCTGAGCATCTTGACGGCACGACCATTGTAGGGAAGCCCATAATTGGTGAGGGCGTTGCAGCTTTTCTCGGCTCAAGTCTGCAGAACAAATTAAGAGGGTATTCAGCATGACATACCACTTTATTCTGGGCACACAATATTTTCATACAGTTCAATGCAGATGAAAAGACATAAATTGCTGCCAACTACAAAGTCATATGTCTACAACTACTCTGAAATTGTACACAAGGGATAAATGCAGTAAATATGTTCACCGTTTGAGCGCACAAGGTTACCTGCTTGTGATGAGTTGACAGACCATCGTCGGATAGTTAGGGTTATCATCCCTAATGGGGAAAGAGCCAACCCTTGGATATAAGAAACCAACAACTTGAGTCTCCTAAGGATCAGAGGAGTCTCGAGGAAGGATAGGTAGTTGGTCCTAGGCTATAAGGAACCAATGACTCAGATCTCCTTCGGATCAGAGGAGTCTCGAGGAAAGGATGGATACTCAGTCCAACGCTATAAGGAACCAACGACTCGGATCTTCTTCGGATCAGATGAGTCTCGAGAAAAGGATGGATAGTTGGTCCAAGGCTATAAGGAACAAACGACTCGGATCTCTTCCGGATCAGAGGCGCCTCGAGGAAGGATGGACAGTTGGTCCTAGGCTATAAGGAACCAACAACTCAGATATTCGCCAGATCAGAGGAGCCTCGAGAAAAGGATAGATAGTTGGTCCTAAGCTATAAGGAACCAACGACTCAGATCACCACCGGATCAGAGGAGTCTCGAGGAAGGATGGATAGTTGGTCCTAGGCTATAAGGAACCAACGACTCGGATATCCGCCAGATCAAAGGATTCTCGAGAAAAGGATAGATAGTTGGTCCTAGGCTATAAGGAACCAACGACTCAGATCACCTCCGGATCAGAGGAGTCTAGAGGAAGGATGGATAGTTGGTCCTAGGCTATAAGGAACCAACGACTCGGATCTCTTCCGGATGAGAGGAGTCTCGAGAAAAGGATAGATGGTTAGTTGGTCCTAGGCTATACGGAACCAACGACTCGGATCTCCTCCGGATCAGAGGAGTCTCGAATAAGAATGGATATGCGGTCCTAGGCTATAAGGAACCAACGACTCGGATCTCCTCTAGATCAGAGGATTCTCGAGAAAAGGATGGATAGTTGGTCCTAGGCTATAAGGAACCAATGACTCGGATCTCCTCCGGATCAGAGGAGTCTTGAGGAAGGATGGATAGTTGGTCCTAGGCCATAAGGAACCAACGACTCGGATCTCCTCCGGATCAGAGGAGTCTCGAGGATGGATGGATAGTTGGTCCTAGGCTAAAAAGAACCAGCGACTCGGATCTCATCTGGATCGGAGGAGCCATGAGAAAATGATGGATAGTTGGTACTAAGCTATAAGGAACCAAC
Source organism: Posidonia australis (assembly GCA_024699735.1). Classification (NCBI taxonomy): domain Eukaryota; kingdom Viridiplantae; phylum Streptophyta; class Magnoliopsida; order Alismatales; family Posidoniaceae; genus Posidonia; species Posidonia australis. The sequence goes on along the minus strand of JAMKQA010000906.1, from coordinate 13,954 downwards.
GACTCAGATCTCCTCCGAATCAGAGGAGTCTCGAGGAAAGGATGGATAGTTGGTCCTAGGCTATATGGAACCAACAACTTGGATCTCCTCCGGATCAGAGGAGTCACGAGGAAAGGATGGATAGTTGGTCGTAGGCTATATGGAACCAACGACTCAGATCTCCATCGAGTCCGAGGAGTCTCGAGGAAGGATGAATAGTTGGTCCCAGGCTATAAGGAACCAACGACTCGGATCTCCTCTGGATCAGAGGAGTCTCGAGGAAAGGATGGATAGTTGGTCCTAAGCTATAAGGAACCAATGACTCGGATCTCCTCCGAATCAGAGGAGCCTCGAGAAGAGGATAGATAGTTGGTACTAGGCTATATGGAACCAATGAATCAGATCTCCTCCGGATCAGAGGAGTCTCGAGGAAGGATCGATAGTTGGTCCTAGGCTATAAGGAACCAACGGCTCGGATCTCCTTCGAATCAGAGGAGTCTCGAGAAACGGATAGATGGTTAGTTGATCCTAGGCTTTAAGGAACCAACGACTCGGATCTCCTCCGGATAAGAGGAGTCTCGAAGAAGGATGGATAGTTGGTCCTAGTTTATAAGGAACCAATGACACGGATCTCCTCCGGATCAGAGGTGTCTCGAGTAAAGGATGGATAGTTGGTCCAAGACTATAAGGAACCAACGACTCGTATCTCCTCCGAATCAGAGGAGCCTCGAGAAAAGGATAGGGAGTAGGTCCTAGCTATATGGAACCAATGAATCAGATCTCCTCCGGATCGGAGGAGTCTCGACGAAGGATGGATATTTGGTCCTAGGCTATAAGGAACCAATGACTCGGATCTCCTTCGAATCAGAGGAGTCTCGAGAAAAGGATAGATGGTTAGTTAGTCCTAGGCTATAAGGAACCAACGACTCGGATCGCCTCCGGATAAGAGGTGTCTCGAAGAAGGATGGATAGTTGGTCCTAGGCTATAAGGAACCAATGACACGAATCTCCTTCGGATCAGTGGAGTCTCGAGAAAACGATGGATAGTCGATCCTAGGCTTTAAGGAACCAACGACTCGGATCTCCTCCGGATCAGAGGAGTCTCGTGGAAGGATGGATAGTTGGTCCTAGGCTATAGGGAACCAGCGACTCGGATCTCCTTCGGATCAATGGAGTCTCGAGAAATGGATGGATAGTTGGTACTAAGCTATATGGAACCAGGGACTCGGATCTCCTCCAGATCAGAGGAGTCTCGAGGAAAGGAAGGAAAGTTGGTCCTAAGCTATAAGGAACCAACGACTTGGATATCCACCATATCAGAGGAGTCTCAGGGAAGGATGGATAGTTGGTCCTAGGCTATATGGAACCAACGACTCAGATCTCCTCAAGATCAGAGGAGTCTCGAGGAAAGGATAGATAGTTGGTCCTAGGCGATAAGGAACCAACGACTCGGATCTCTACCGGATCAGAGGAGTCTCGAGAATAGGATGGACAGTAGGTCCTAGGCTATTAGGAACGAACGACTTGGATCTCCACCGGATCAGAGGAGTCTCGAGGAAGAATGGATTGTTGGCCCTAGGTTATAAAGAACCAGCGACTCGAATCTCGTCAGAATCAGAGGAGTCTCGAGAAAAGGATGGATAGTAGGTACTAAGCTATAAGGAACCAACGACTCGGATCTCCACCGAATTAGAGGAGTCTCGAGGAAAGGATGGATAGTTGGTCCTAGGCTATAAGGAACCAACAACTCGGATCTCCTCTGGATCAGAGGAGTCTCGAGGAAAGGATGGATAGTTGGTCCTAGGCTATAAGGAACCAACGACTCGGATCTCCTCCGAATCAGAGGAGTCTCGAGGAAGGATGGATAGTGGGTCCTAGACTATAAGGAACCAACGACTGAGATCTCCTCTGGATCAGAGGTGTCTCGAGGAAAGGAGAGATAGTCGGTCCTTCGCTATAAGGAACCAACGACTCGGATATCCTCCAGATCTGAAGTGTCTCAAGGAAGGAAGGATAGTAGGTCCTACGCTATATGGAACCAACGACTCTGATCTCCTCCGGATCAGAGAAGTCTCGAGGAAAGGATAGATAGTTGGTCGTAAGCTATAAGGAACCAGAGACTCGGATCTCCTTTGGATATGAGAAGTCTCGAGGAAAGGATGGATAGTTGGTCATAGGCAATGAGTAACGAACGACTCAGATCTCATCGGAATCAGAGGAGTCTCAAGAAAAGGATAGATAGTAGGTCCTAGGCTATAAGGAACCAACGTCTCAAATCTCCTCCAGAACAGAGGCGTCTCGAGGAAGGAAGGATAGTTGGTCCTAGGCTATAAGGAACCAACGACTCGGATCTCCTCCGGATCAGAGGAGTCTGGAAGACGGATGGATAGTAGGTCGTAGGCTATAAGGAACCAACGACTCGGATCTACTCTAGATCAGAAGAGTCTCGAGAAAAGGATGGATAGTTGGTACTAAGCTATAAGGAACCTACGACTCGGATCTCCTCCGGATCAGAGGAGTCTCGAGGAAAGGATGGATAGTTGGTCCTAGGTTATACGGAACCAACGACTCGGATCTCCAACAGATCAGAGGAGTCTCGAGGAAGGATGGATAGTTGGTCCTAGGCTGTAATGAACCAACGAGTCGGATCTCCTCCGGATCAGAGATGTGTCGAGGAAATGATAGATAGTTGGTCCAAGGCTATAAGGAACCAGCAACTCGGATCTCCTCCGGATCAGAGGAGTCTCAAGGAATGGATGGATCGTTGGTCCAAGGCTAAAAGGAACCAGTGAATCGGATATCCCCCAGATCATTGGAGTCTCGAGGGAAGGATGGATAGTTGGACCTAGGTTCTAAGGAACCAATGACTCGGATCTCCTCCGGATCAGAAGAGTCTCAAAGAAGAATGGATAGTTGGTCCAAGGTTATAAGGAACCAACGACTCGGATCTCCTCCGGATCAGAGGAGTCTCGAAGAAGGATGGACAGTTGGTCCTAGGCTATAAGGAACCAATGACTCGGATCTACTCCAGATCGGAGGACTCTCGAGAAACAAATGGATAGTTGGTCCTAGGCTATAAGGAACCAACGACTCAGATGGCCTCCGGATCAGAGGATTCTCGAGAAAAGGATGGATAGTTGGTCCTAGGCTATAAGGAACCAACGACTCAGATCTCCTCTGGATCAGAGGTGTCTCGAGGAAAGGAGAGATAGTCGGTCCTTCGCTATAAGGAACCAACGACTCGGATCTCCTCCAGATCTGAAGTGTCTCGAGGAAGGATGGATAGTAGGTCCTACGCTATAAGGAACCAACGACTCTGATCTCCTCCGGATCAGAGAAGTCTCGAGGAAAGGATAGATAGTTGGTCGTAAGCTATAAGGAACCAAAGACTCGGATCTCCATTGGATATGAGAAGTCTCGAGGAAAGGATGGATAGTTGGTCCTAGGCAATGAGTAACGAACAACTCGGATCTCATCGAAATCTGAGGAGTCTCAAGAAAAGGATAGATAGTAGGTCCTAGGCTATAAGGAACCAACGTCTCAAATCTCCTCCAGATCAGAGGCGTCTCGAGGAAGGAAGGATAGTTGGTCCTAGGCTATAAGGAACCAACAACTCAGATCTCCTCTGGATTAGAGGAGCCCTGAGAAAATGATAAATGGTTAGTTGGTCCTAGGCTACAAGGAACCAACGACTCGGATCTCCTCCGGATCAGAGGAGTCTGGAAGACGAATGGATAGTAGGTCGTAGGCTATAAGGAACCAACGACTCGGATCTACTCTAGATCAGAAGAGTCTCGAGAAAAGGATGGATAGTTGGTACTAAGTTATAAGGAACCTACGACTCGGATCTCCTCCGGATCAGAGGAGTCTCGAGGAAAGGATGGATAGTTGGTCCTAGGTTATACAGAACCAACGACTCGGATCTCCACCATATCAGAGGAGTCTCGAGGAAGGATGGATAGTTGGTCCTAGGCTGTAATGAACCAACGAGTCGGATCTCCTCCGGATCAGAGATGTGTCGAGGAAATGATAGATAGTTGGTCCAAGGCTATAAGGAACCAGCAACTCGGATCTCCTCCGGATCAGAGGAGTCTCAAGGAATGGATGGATCGTTGGCCCTAGGCTAAAAGGAACCAGTGACTCGGATATCCCCCAGATCATTGGAGTCTCGAGGAAAGGATGGATAGTTGGTCCTAGGTTATAAGGAACCAATGACTCGGATCTCCTCCGGATCAGAAGAGTCTCAAAGAAGAATGGATAGTTGGTCCAAGGTTATAAGGAACCAACGACTCGGATCTCCTCCGGATAAGAGGAGTCTCAAAGAAGGATGGACAGTTGGTCCTAGGCTATAAGTAACCAATGACTCGGATCTACTCCAGATCGGAGGACTCTCGAGAAACAAATGGATAGTTGGTCCTTGGCTATAAGGATCCAACGACTCAGATGGCCTCCGGATCAGAGGATTCTTGAGAAAAGGATGGATAGTTGGTCCTAGGCTATAAGGAACCAACGACTCGGATCTCCTCTGGATCGGAGGAGTCTTGAGGAAGGATGGATAGTTGGTCCTAGGCTATAAGGAACCAACGACTAGGATCTCCTTCGGATCAGAGGTGTCTTGAGGAAGGATGGAATGTAGGTCCTAGGCTAAAAAGAACCAGCGACATGGATCTCATCCAGATCGGAGGAGTCTCGAGAAAAGGATGGATCGTTGGTACTAAGCTATATGGAACCAATGACTCGGATCTCCACCGAATCAGTGGGGTCTCGAGGAATGGATGGATAGTTGGTCCTTGGCTATTTGGAACCAACAACTCGCATCTCCACCATATTAGAGGAGTCTCGAGGAAGGATGGATAGTTGGTCCTAGGCTATATGGAACCAACGACTTGGATCTCCACCATATTAGAGGAGTCTCGCGGAAGGATGGATAGTTGGTCCTAGGCTATAAGGAACCAACGATACGGATCTCCTCCGGATCAGAGATGTCTCGAGGAAAGAATTGATAGTTGGTCCGTGGCTATATGGAACCAGCGACTCGGATCATCTCTGGATCAGTGGAGTCTCGAGGATAGGATGGATCGTTGGTCCTAGGCTATAAGGAACCAGTGACTCAGATCTCCCCCAGATCAATGGAGTCTCGAGGAATGGATGGATAGTTGGTCCTAGGTTATAAGGAACCAACGACTCGGATCTCCTCCGGATCAGAGGAGTCTCGAAGAAGGATGGATAGTTGGTCCAAGGCTATAAGGAACCAGCAACTCGGATCTCCTCCGGATCAGAGGAGTCTTAAGGAATGGATGGATCGTTGGTCCTAGGCTAAAAGGAACCAGTGACTCGGATATCCCCCAGATCATTGGAGTCTCGAGGAAAGGATGGATAGTTGGTCCTAGGTTATAAGGAACCAATGACTCGGATCTCCTCCGGATCAGAAGAGTCTCAAAGAAGGATGGATAGTTTGTCCAAGATTATAAGTAACCAACGACTCGGATCTCCTCCGGATCGGAGGAGTCTCGAACAAGGATGGACAGTTGGTCCTAGGCTATAAGGAACAAATGACTCGGATCTACTCCAGATCGGAGGACTCTCGAGAAACAAATGGATAGTTGGTCCTTGGCTATAAGGAACCAACGACTCAGATGTCCTCCGGATAAGAGGATTCTCGAGAAAAGGATGGATAGTTGGTCCTAGGCTATAAGGAACCAACGACTCGGATCTGCTCCGGATCAGAGGAGTCTTGAGGAAGTACGGATAGTTGGTCCTAGGCTATAAGGAACCAACGACTAGGATCTCCTCCGGATCAGAGGAGTCTTGAGGAAGGATGGATTGTAGGTCCTAGGCTAAAAAGAACCAGCGACACGGATCTCATCCGGATCGGAGGAGTCTCGATAAAAGGATGGATCGTTGGTACTAAGCTATATGGAACCAATGACTCGGATCTCCACCGAATCAGTGGTGTCTCGAGGAAAGGATGGATAGTTGGTCCTAGGCTATTTGGAACCAACAACTCGGATGTCCTCCGGATCAGAGGAGTCTCGATGAAAGGATGGATAGTAGGTCCTAGGCTATATGGTACCATTGACTCGGATCTCCTTTGAGTCTGAGGAGTCTCGAGGAAGGATGGATAGTTGGTCCCAGGCTATAAGGAATCAACGGCTCGGATCACCTCTGGATCAGAGGAGTCTCGAGGAAAGGATGGATAGTTGGTCCTAGGCTATGAGGAACCAACGACTCGGATCTCCTCCGAATCAGAGGATCCTCGAGAAAAGGATAGATAGTTGGTCCTAGGCTATATGGAACCAATGAATCAGATCTCTGCCGGATCAGAGGAGTCTCGAGGAAGGACAGATAGTTTGTCCTAGGCTATAAGGAACCAATGACTCGGATCTCCTTCGAATCAGAGGAGTCTCGAGAAACGGATAGATGGTTAGTTGGTCCTAGGCTATATGGAACCATCGACTCGGATCTCCTCCATATAGGAGGAGTCTCGAAGAAGGATGGATAGTTGGTCCTAGGTTATAAGGAACCACTGACACGGATCTCCTCCGGATCCGTGGAGTCTCGAGAAAAGGATGGATAGTTGGTCCTAGGCTATAAGAAACCAACGACTCGGATCTCCTTCGGATTAGAGGAGTCTCGAGAAATGGATGGATAGTTGGTACTAAGCTATAAGAAACTAGGGACTCGGATCTCCTCTGGATCAGAGGAATCTCGAGGAAAGGATGGAAAGTTGGTCCTAGGTTATGAGGAACCAACGACTCGGATATCCACCTGATCAGAGGAGTCTCGAGGAAGGATGGATAGTTGGTCCTAGGATATATGGAACCAACGACTCGGATCTCCTCAACATCTGAGGAGTCTCGAGGAAAGGATAGATATTTGGTCCTAAGTTATATGGAACCAACGACTCGGATCTCCACCGGATTAGAGGAATCTCGAGAAATGGATGGATAGTAGGTCCTAGGCTATAGGGAACCAACGACTCGGATATCCACCGGATCAGAGGAGTCTCGAGGAAGGATGGATTGTTGGCCCTAGGCTATAAAGTACCAGCGACTTGGATCTCCTTTGGATCAGAGGAGTCTCGAGAAAATGATGGATAGTTGGTACGAAGCTATAAGGAACCAACGACTCGGATCTCAACTGGATCAGAGGAGTCTCGTGGAAAAGGAAGGATAGTTGGTCCTAGGCTATAAGGAACCAACAACTCGGATCTCCTTTGGATCAGAGGAGTCTCGAGGAAAGGATGGATAGTTGGTCCTACGCTATAAGGAACCAATGACTCGGATCTCCTCCGGATTAGAGGAGTCACGAGGAAGGATGGATAGTTGGTCCTAGACTATACGGAACCAACGACTCAGATCTCCTCTGGATCGGAGGTGTCTCGAGGAAAGGAGAGATAGTTCGTCCTTGGCTATATGGAACCAACGACTCAAATCTCCTCCAAATCTGAAGTGTCTCGAGGAAGGATGGATAGTAGGTCCTAAGCTATAAGGAACCAACGACTCGGATCTCCTCCGGATCAGAGAAGTCTCGAGGAAAGGATAGATAGTCGGTCGAAGGCTATAAGGAACCAGAGACTCGGATCTCCTCTGGATCAGAGGAGTCTCGAGGAAAGAATGGATAGTTGGTCCTAGGCTATAAGGAACCATCGACTCGGATCTCATCGAAATCAGAGGAGACTCGAGCAAAGGATAGATAGTAGGTCCTAGGCTATAAGGAACCAATGTCTCAGATCTCCTCCGGATTAGAGGCATCTCGAGGAAGGATAGTTGGTCCTAGGCTATAAGGAACCAACAACTCGGATCTCCTCTGCATTAGAGGAGTCTCGAGAAAATGATAAATGGTTAGTTGGTCCTAGGCTACATGGAACCAACGACTCGGATCTCCTCCGGATCAGAGGAGTCTCGAAGACGGATGGATAGTAGGTCGTAGGCTATAAGGAACCAATGACTAGGATCTCCCCCGGATCGGAGGAGTCTTGAGAAACGGATGGATAGTTGGTCCAAGGCTATAAGGAACCAACGACTCGGATCTCCTCCGGATTTGAGGAGTCTTGAGGAAGGAAGGTTAGTTGGTCCTACGCTATAAGGAACCGACAACTCGGATCTCCTCTGGATCAGAGGAGTCTCGAGGAAGGATGGATAGTTGGTCCTAGGCTTTAAGGAACCAGCGACTCGGATCTCCTCTGGATCAGAAGAGTCTCGAGACAAGGATGGATAGTTGGTACTAAGTTATAAGAAACCTACGACTCGGATCTCCACCGGATCAGAGGAGTCTCGAGGAAAGGATGGATAGTTGGTCGAAGGCTATATAGAACCAACGACTCGGATCTCCACCATATCAGAGGAGTCTCGAGGAAGGATGGATAGTTGGTCCTAGGCTATAAGGAACCAACGATACGGATCTCCTCCGGATCAGAGATGTCTCGAGGAAAGGATTGATAGTTAGTCCGAGGCTATATGGAACCAGCGACTCGGATCTCCTCTAGATCAGAGGAGTCTCGAGGATAGGATGGATCGTTGGTCCTAGGCTATAAGGAACCAGTGACTCGGATCTCCCCCAAATCATTGGAGTCTCGAGGTTAGGATGGATAGTTGGTCCTAGGTTATAAGGAACCAACGACTCGAATCTCCTCCGGATCAGAGGAGTCTCGAAGAAGGATGGATAGTTGGTCCTAGGCTATAAGGAACCAATGACTCGGATCTCCTCCAGATCAAAGGAGTCTCGTGAAACATATGGATAGTTGGTCCTAGGATATGAGGAACCAATGACTCGGATCTCCTCCGGATCATAGGAGTCTTGAGGAAGGATGGATAGTTGGCCCTAGGCTATAAGGAACCAACAACTCGGATCTCCTCTAGATGAGAGGAGTCTCGAGGAAGGATGGATAGTTGATCCTAGGCATTCGGGAACCTGCGACTCGGATCTTTTCCGGATCAGAAGAGTCTCGAGAAAAGGATGGATAGGTTGTACTAAGCTACAAGGAAGCTACGACTCGGATCTCCTCCGGATCAGAGGAGTCTCGAGGAGAGGATGGATAGTTTGTCCTAGGCTATACGGAACCAACGATTCGGATCTCCACCAGATCTGAGGAGTCTCGTGGATGGATGGATAGTTGGTCCTAGGTTATAAGTAACCAACAATTCCAATCTCCTCCGGATCAAGGATGTCTCCAGGAATGGATAGATAGTTGGTCCTAGGCTCTAAGGAACCAGCGACTCGAATCTCCTCCGGATCAGAGGAGTCTTGAGGAAAGGATGGATCGTTGGCCCAAGGCTATAAGGAACCAGTGACTCAGATCTCCCCGAGATCATTGGAGTCTCAAGGAAAGGATGGATAGTTGGTCCTAGGTTATATGGAACCAGCGACTCGGATCTCCTCCGGATCTGAGGAGTCTCGACGATGGATAGATCGTTGGTCATAGGTTTTACGGAACCAACGACTCAGATCTCCTCCGGATCAGAGGAGTCTCGATGAAGGATGGATAGTTGGTCCTAGGCTATAAGGAACCAATGACTCGGATCTCCTCTAGATCAGTGGAGTCTTTAGAAAAGGTTGGATAGTTCATCCTAGGTTATAAGGAACCAATGACTCGGATCTCCACGGGATCAGAGGATTCTCGTGGATGGATGGATAGTTGGTCCTACGCTATAAGGAACCAGTGACTCAGATCTCCTCCGAATCAGAGGAGTCTTGAGAAAAGGATGGACTGTTTGTACTAAGTTATAAGGAACCAACGACTCGGATCTCCTCTGGATCAAAGGGGTTTCGAGTAAAGGATGGAATGTTGGTCCTAGGCTATATGGAAACAATGACTCGGATCTCCACCAGATCAGAGGAGTCTCGCGGAAGGATGGATAGTTGGTCCTAGGCTATAAGGAACCAACGACTCGGATCTCCTCCGGATTAGAGGAGTCTCGTGGAAACGATAGATAGTTAGTCCTACGCTATAAGGAGCCAACGACTCGGATCTCCTCCGGAACAGAGGATTCACGAGAAAAGGACGGATAGTTAGTCTTTGGCTATAAGGAACCAACGACTCGTATCTCCTCTGGATCAGAGGAATCTCGAGAAATGGATGGATAGTAGGTCCTAGGCTATAGGGAACCAACGACTCGGATATCCACCGGATCAGAGGAGTCTCGAGGAAGGATGGATTGTTGGCCCTAGGCTATAAAGTACCAGCGACTCGAATCTCCTTTGGATCAGAGGAGTCTCGAGAAAATGATGGATAGTTGTTACGAAGCTATAAGGTACCAACGACTCGGATCTCAACCGGATCAGAGGAGTCTCGAGGAAAAGGAAGGATAATTGGTCCTAGGCTATAAGGAACCAACAACTCGGATCTCCTTTGGATCAGAGGAGTCTCGAGGAACGGATGGATAGTTGGTCCTAGGCTATAAGGAACCAATGACTCGGATCTCCTCCGGATCAGAGGAGTCACGTGGAAGGATGGATAGTTGGTCCTAGACTATTCGGAACCAACGACTTAGATCTCCTCTGGATCGGAGGTGTCTCGAGGAAAGGAGAGATAGTTCGTCCTTGGCTATATGGAACCAACGATACGAATCTCCTCCAAATTAGAAGTGTCTCGAGGAAGGATGGATAGTAGGTCCTAAACTATAAGGAACCAACGACTCGGATCTCCTCCTGATCAGAGAAGTATCGAGGAAAGGATAGATAGTTGGTCGAAGGCTATAAGGAACCAGAGACTCGGATCTCCTCTGGATCAGAGGAGTCTCGAGGAAAGAATGGACAGTTGGTCCTAGGCTATAAGGAACCAACGACTCGGATCTCATCGAAATCAGAGGAGACTCGAGAAAAGGATAGATAGTAGGTCCTAGGCTATAAGGAACCAATGTCTCAGATCTCCTCCGGATTAGAGGCATCTCGAGGAAGGAAGGATAGTTGGTCCTAGGCTATAAGGAACCAACAACTCGGATCTCCTCTGGATTAGAGGAGTCTCGAGAAAATGATAAATGGTTAGTTGGTCCTAGGGTACATGGAACCAACGACTCGGATCTCCTCCGGATCAGAGGAGTCTCGAAGACGGATGGATAGTAGGTCGTAGGCTATAAAGAACCAATGACTAGGATCTCCTCCGGATCAGAGGAGTCTCGAGAAACGGATGGATAGTTGGTCCAACGCTATAAGGAACCAACGACTCGGATCTCCTCCGGATTTGAGGAGTCTTGAGGAAGGATGGTTTGTTGGTCCTAGGCTATAAGGAATCGACAACTCGGATCTCCTCTGGATCAGAGGAGTCTCGAGGAAGGATGGATAGTTGGTCCTAGGCTTTAAGGAACCAGCGACTCGGATCTCCTCTGGATCCGAAGAGTCTCGAGACAAGGATGGATAGTTGGTACTAAGCTATAAGAAACCTACGACTCGGATCTCCTCCAGATCAGAGGAGTCTCGAAGAAAGGATGGATATTTGGTCCTAGGCTATATGGAACCAACGACTCGGATCTCCACCATATCAGAGGAGTCTCGAGGAAGGATGGATAGTTGGTCCTAGGCTATTAGGAACCAACGATACGGATCTCCTCCAGATCAGAGATGTCTCGAGGAAAGGATTGATAGTTGGTCCGAAGCTATATGGAACCAGCGAATCGGATCTCCTCTGGATCAGAGGAGTCTCGAGGATAGGATGGATCGTTGGTCCTAGGTTATAAGGAACCCGTGACTCGGATCTCCCCCAGATCAATGGAGTCTCGAGGAAAGGATGGATAGTTGGTCCCAGGTTATAAGGAACCAACGACTCAGATCTCCTCCGGATCAGAGGAGTCTCGAAGAAGGATGGATAGTTGGTCCTAGGCTATAAGGAACCAATGACTCGGATCTCCTCCGGATCGAAGGAGTCTCAAGAAACAGATGGATAGTTGGTCCTAGGATATAAGAAACCAATGACTCGGTTCTCCTCCGGATCATAGGAGTCTTGAGGAAGGATGGATAGTTGGCCCTAGGATATAAGGAACCAACAACTCGGATCTCCTCCAGTTGAGAGGAGTCTCGAGGAAGGATGGATAGTTGGTCCTAGGCATTCGGGAACCTGCGACTCGGATCTCCTCCAGATCAGAAGAGTCTCGAGAAAAGGATGGATAGGTTGTACTAAGCTACAAGGAAGCTACGACTCGGATCTCCTCCAGATCAGAGGAGTCTCGAGGAGAGGATGGATAGTTTGTCCTAGGCTATACGGAACCAACGATTCGGATCTCCACCAGATCAGAGGAGTCTCGTGGATGGATAGATAGTTGGTCCTAGGCTCTAAGGAACCAGCGACTCGAATCTCCTCCGGATTAGAGGTGTCTCGTGGAAAGGATGGATCGTGGGTCCTGGGCTATAAGGAACAAGTGACTCGGATCTCCCCCAGATCATTGGAGTCTCAAGGAAAGGATGGATAGTTGGTCCTAGGTTATATGGAACCAACAACTCGGATCTCCTCCGGATCAGAGGAGTCTCAAAGATGGATAGATCGTTGGTCATAGGTTTTACGGAACCAACGACTCGGATCTCCTCCGGATCAGAGGAGTCTCGAAGAAGGATGGATAGTTGGCCGTAGGCTATAAGGAACTAATGACTCGGATCTCCTCCAGATCAGTGGAGTCTTTAGAAAAGGTTGGATAGTTCGTCCTAGGTTATAAGGAACCAGTGACTCGGATCTCCTCTGGATCAGAGGATTCTCGTGGATGGATGAATAGTTGGTCCTACGCTATAAGGAACCAGTGACTCAGATCTCCTCCGGATCAGAGGAGTCTTGAGAAAAGGATGGACTGTTTGTACTAAGTTATAAGGAACTAACGACTCGGATCTCCTCTGGATCAAAGGGGTTTCGAGTAAAGGATGGAATGTTGGTCCTAGGCTATATGGAAACAATGACTCGGATCTCCACCAGATCAGAGGAGTCTCGAGGAAGGATGGATAGTTGGTCCTAGGCTATAAGGAACCGACGACTCGGATCTCCTCCAGATTAGAGGAGTCTCGTGGAAACGATAGATAGTTAGTCCTACGCTATAAGGAGCCAACGACTCGGATCTCCTCCGGAACAGAGGATTCTCGTGAAAAGGACGAATAGTTAGTCTTTGGCTATACGGAACCAACGATTCCTCCGGATCAGCGGAGTCTTGAGGAAGGATGGATTGTTGGTCCTATGCTATAAGGAACCAACGACTCGAATCTCCTCCGGATCAGAGGAGTCTCGAGGAAGGTTGGATAGTAGGTCCTAGGATATAAGGAACCAGCGACTCGGATCTCCTCCGGATAAGAGGTGTCTCGAGAAAAGGATGGATATTTGGTACTAAGCTATAAGGAACCAAGGAGTCAGATCCCCTCCAGATCAGAGGTGTCTCGAGGAAAGGATGGATAGTTGGTCCTAGGCTATATGGAACCAACTACTCGGATCTCCTCCGGATCAGAGGAGTCACGCGGAAAGGATGAATAGTTGGTCCTAGGATATAAGGAACCAACGACTCGGATCTCCTCCAAATCAGAGGAGTCTAGAGGAAGGATGGATAGTTGGTCCTAGGCTATTTGGAACCAATGACTCGGATCTCCTCCGGATCAGAGGAGTCTCGAGGAAAGGATATATAGTTGGTCCAAGGCTGTAAGGAACCAACCACTCGGATCTCCTCCAGATCGGAGGAGTCTCGAGGAAGGATGGATAGTAGTTCCTAAGCTATAAGGAACCAACGACTCGGAACTCCTCCGGATCAGAGAATTCTCGAGGAAAGGATAGATAGTTGGCCCTAGGCAATAAGGAACCTGCGACTCGGATCTCCTCCTGATCAGCGGAGTCTCGAGGAAAGGATGGATTGTTGGTCCTAGGCTATAAGGAACCAACGACACGGATCTCCTCCAAATCAGAGGAGTCTCGAGAAAGGGATAGATAGTTGGTCCTAGGATATATGGAACCACCGACTCAGATCTCCTCCAAATCAGCGGAGTCTCGAGGAAGGATGGATAGTTTGTCCTAGGC
>JAMKQA010000905.1:0-24024 GCA_024699735.1 Posidonia australis | reverse complement strand
ATCCCATCCATCCGGATTGGATCTCACAGGCGAGAGAGAATGCCTTAATCCCATCCGTTTGGATAGGACTCGATCCCATCCGTCCGGATTGGATCTCATAGGCATGGGAAAATGCCTTAATCCCATCCGTCTGGATAGGATCTGATCCCATCTGTCCGGATTGGATCTCACAGGTGAGAGAGAGTGCCTTAATCCCATCCGTCGGGATAGTACCTGATCCTTCCGTCCAGATTGGATCTCACAAGCGAGGAAGATTGCCTTAATCCCATCTTTCCGGATTGGGCCCGATCCCATCCATCCGGATTGGATCTCACAGGTGAGAGAGAATGCCTTAATCCCATCCGTCTGGATAGGACCCGATCCCATCCGTCTGGATTGGATCTCACTGGCGAGAGAGAATGCCTTAAACCCATCCATCTGGATAGGACTCGATCCCATCCGTCCGGAATGGATCTCCCAAGCGAGACAGAGTGCCTCAATCCCATCCGTCTGGATAGGACCCGATCCCATCCGTCCGGATTGGATCTCACAGGCGAGAGAAAGTGCCTTAATCCCATCCGTCCGGATAGGACCCGATCCCATCCGTCCGTATTAAATCTCACAGGCTAGAGAGAATACCTTAATCCCATCCGTCCAGATAGGACCCGATCCATCCGTCCGGATTTGATCTCACAAGCGAGAGAGAATGCCTAAATCCCATCCGTCCAGGTTGGATCTCACAGGCGAGAGAGGATGCCTTAATCCCATGCATCCGGATAGGACCCGTTCCCATCCGTCCTGATTGGATCCCACAAGCGAGAGAGAATGCCTTAATCCCATTCGACTGGATAGGACCCGATTCCATCCGTCCGGATTGGATCTCACTGGCGAGAGAGAGTACCTTAATCCCATCCGTCTCGATAGGACCCGATCCCATTCGTCCGGATTGGATGACACAGGCGAGATAGAATGCCTTAATACCATCCATCCAGAAAGGACCCGATCCATCCGTCCAGATTGGTCTCACAGGCGAGAGAGAATGCCATAAAATCATCCGTCTGGATAGGAACCGATCCCATCCGTCCGGATTGGATCTCACTGGCGAGATAGAGTGCCTTAATCCCATCCATTTGGATAGGAGCCGATCCCATCCGACTGGATAGGGTCTCATAGGCGAGAGAGAGTGCCTTAATCCCATCCGTCCGGATAGGACCCGATCCCATCCATCCGGATTGGATCTCATAGGCGAGAAACAATGCCTTAATCCCATCCGTCCAGATAGGACCCGATCCATCCGTCCGGATTGGATCTCACAGGCGAGAGTGAATGCCTTAATCCCATCCGTCTGGATAGGACCTGATCCCATCAGTACGGGTTGGATCTCACAGACGAGAGACAAAGCCTTAATCCCATCCGTCTGGATAGGAACCGATCCCATCTGTTTGGATTGGATCTCACAGGCGAGAGAGAGTGCCTTAATCCCATCCGTCGGGATAGGACCCGATCCCATCCGTCCTGATTGGGTCTCACAGGCGAGAGAGAATGCCCAAATCCCATCCGTCTGGATAGGACCCGGTCCCATCCGTCCGGATTGGATCTCACAGGCGAGATAGAGAGCCATAATCGCATCCGTCTGGATAGGACCCGATCCCATCCATTCGGATTGGATCTCACAGGCGAGAGAGAGTGCCCTAATCCCATCCGTCTGGATAGGACCCGATCCCATTCGTCCGGATTGGATCTCACAGGCGACAGAGAATGCCTTAATCCCATCCGTCCGGAACGGACCCGATACATCTGTCCGGATTGGATCTCACAGTCGAGAGAGAATGCCTTAATCCCATCCGACGGGATAGGACCCGATCCCATCTGTCCGGATTGGATCTCACAGGCGGGAGAGATAGCCATAATCCCATCCGTCCGAATAGGACCCAATCCTATTGTCTGTATTGGATCTCACAGGCGAGAGAGAATGCCTCAATCCCATCTGTTTAGATAGGACTCGATCCCATCCGTCCGGATTGGATCTCACTGGCAAGAGAGAGTGCCTTAATCCCATCCGTCGGGATTGGACCCGATCCCATCCGTCCTAATTGGGTCTCACAGGCGAGAGAGAATGCCTTAATCCCACCCGTCTGGATAGGACTCGATCCCATCCGTCTGGATTGGATCTCACAGGCGAGATAGAGTGCCGTAATCCCATCCGTCAGGATAGGACCCAATCCCATCCATTCAGATTGGATCTCACAGGCGAGAGAGAGTGCCTTAATCCCATCTGTTTGGATAGGACCCAATCCCATTCGTCCGGATTGGATCTCACAGGCGAGAGAGAATGCCTTAACCACATCCGTCCGGAAAGGACCCGATCCATCCGTCCGGATTGGATCTCACAGGCGAGAGAGAATGCCTTAATCCCATCCGATGGGATAGGACCCGATCCCAACTGTCCGGATTGGATCTCACTGGCGGGAGAGAATGCCTTAATCCCATCCGTCCGGATAGGACCCAATCCCATCCGTCCGTATTGGATCTCACAGGCGAGAGAGAATGCCTTAATCCCATCTGTCTGGATAGGACTCGATCCCATCCGTCCAGATTGGATCTCACAGGTGAGAGAGTGTGCCTTAATCCCATCTGTCTGGATAGGACCCGATCAAATCCGTCCGGATTGGATCTCACAGGCGAGAGAGAATGCCTTAAACCCATCCGTCTGGATAGGACCCGATCCCATCCGTTCGGATTGGATCTCACAAGCGAGATAGAGTACCTTAATCCCATCCGTCCGGATAGGACCCGATCCCATCCGTCCAGATTGGATCTCACAGGCGAGAGAGAGTGCCTTAATCCCATCCGTCCGGATAGGACCCGATCCCATCCGTCCGGATTAAATCTCACAGGCGAGAGAGAATGCCTTAATCCCATCCGTCCGGATAGGACCTGATCCATCCGTCCCGATTTGATCTCACAGGCGAGAGAGAATGCCTTAATCCCTTCCGTTATGACGGGACCTGATCCCATCCGTCCTGGTTGGATCTCACAGGCGAGAGAGGATGCCTCAATCCCATCCGTCTGGATAGGACCCGATTCCATCCGCCCGGATTGGATCTCACAGGCGAGAGAGAGTGCCTTATTCCCATCTGTCAGGATTGGACCCGATCCCATTCGTCCGGATTGGATCTCACAGGCGAGACAGAATGCCTTAATTCCATCTGTCCGGAAAGGACCCGATCCATCCGTCCAGATTGGATCTCACAAGCGAGAAAGAATGCCTTAATCCCATCCATCTGGATAGGACACGATCCCATCGTTCTGGATTGGATCTCACAGGCGGGAGAGAATGCCTTAATCCCATCCGTCCGGATAGGACCCGATGCCAGCCGTCCGTATTGGATCTCACAGGCGAGAGAGAATGCCTTAATCCCATCCGTCTGGATTGGATCACACAAGCGAGAGAGAGTGCCTTAGTCCCTTCCGTCTGGATAGGACCCGATCCCATCCGTCCAGATTGGTCTCACTGTCGAGAGAGAATGCCTTAAACCCATCCGTCTGGATAGGACCCGATCCCATCCATCCGGATTGGATCTCACACACGAGAGAGAATGCCTTAATCCCATCCGTCCGGATAGGACCCGATCCAACCGTCCGGATTGGATCTCACAGGCGAGAGAGAATGCCTTAATCCCATCCGTTTGGATAGGACCTGATCCCATCTGTCCGGGTTGGATCTCACAGGCGAGAGACAATGCCTTAATCCCATCAGTCTGGATAGGACCTGATCCCATCTGTCCAAATTGGATCTCACAGGCGAGAGGGAATGCCTTAATCCTATCCATCAGGATAGGACCCGATCCCATCCGTCCAGATTGGATCTCACAGGCAAGAGAGAATGCCTTAATCCCATCCGTCTGGATAGGACACGATCCCATCCGTCTAAATTGGAACTCACAAGCGAGAGAGAATGCGTTAATCCCACCTGTCTGGATAGGACCCGATCCCATCCGTCCGGATTGGTTCTCACAGGTGAGAGAGAATGCCTTAATCCCATCCGTCTAGATAGGACTTCATCCCATCTGTCCAGATTGGATCTCACAGACGAGAGAGAATGCCTTAATCCCATCCGTCCGGATAGGACCCGATCCCATCCGTCCGGATTGGATCTCACAGGCGAGAGAGAATGCCTTAATCCCATCCATCCGGATAGGACCCGATCACATCCGTCCGGTTTGGATCTCACTGGCGAGAGAGAATGCCTTAATCCCATCCGTCTGGATAGGACCTGATCCCATCTGTACGGGTTGGATCTCACAGGCGAGAGACAAAGCCTTAATCCCATCCGTCTGGATAGGACACGATCCCATCCGTCTAAATTGGAACTCACAGGCGAGAGAGAATGCGTTAATCCCACCCGTCTGGATAGGACCCGATCCCATCCGTCCGGATTGGATCTCAAAGGTGAGAGAGAATGCCTTAATCACGTCCGTCTAGATAGGACTTGATCCCATCTGTCCAGATTGGATCTCACAGACGAGAGAGAATGCCTTAATCCCATCCGTCCGGATTGGACCCGATCCCATCCGTCCGAATTGGATCTCACAGGCGAGAGAGAATGCCATAATCCCATCCATCCGAATAGGACCCGATCCCATCCGTCCGGTTTGGATCTCACAGGCGAGAGAGAATGCATTAATCCCATCCATCTGGATAGGACCCGATCCAATCCGTCTGGATTGGATCTCACAGGTGAGAGAGAATGCCTTAATCCCATCCGTCTGGATAGGACCCGATCCCAACCGTCCAGATTGGATCTCACAGGCGAGAGAGAATACCTTAAACCCATCTGTCTGGATAGGACCCGATCCCATCCATCCGGATTGGATCTCACAGGCGAGATAAAGTGCCTTAATCCCATCCGTCTGGATAGGAGCCGATCCCAACCATCCGGATTGGATCTCACAGGCGAGAGAGAGTGCCTTAATCCCATCCGTCCGGATAGGACACGATCCCATCCGTCCGGATTGGATCTCACAGGCGAGGGAGAATGCATTAGTCCCATCCATCTGGATAGGACCCGATCCCATCCGTCTGGATTGGATCTAACAGGCGAGAGAGAATGCCTTAATCCCATCCGTCTGGATAGAGCCCGATCCCATCCGTCCAGATTGGATCTCACAGGCGAGAGAGAATAACTTAAACCCATCTGTCTGGATAGGACCCGATCCCATCCGTCCGGATTGGATCTCACAGGCGAGATGGAGTGCCTTAATCCCATCCTTCTAGATAGGAGCCGATCCCATCCGACCGGATTGGATCTCACTGGCGAGAGAGAGTGCCTTAATCTCGTACGTCCGGATCGGACCCAATCCCATCCGTCCGGATTGGATCTCACAGGCGAGAGAGAATGCCATAATCCAATCCATCCGGAACGGACCCGATCCATCCGTCCGGATCGCATCTCACAGGCGAGAGAGAATGCCTTTTTCCCATCCATCAGGATTGGACCCGATCCCATCCGTCCGGATTGGATCTCACAGGCGAGATAGAGTGCCTTAATCCCATCCGTCTGGATAGGACCAGATCCCAACCGTCCGGATTGGATCTCACAGACGAGAGAGAGTGCCTTAATCCCAGCCGTATGGATAGGACCCGATCCCATTCGTCCGGATTGGATCTCACAGGCGCGCTAGAGTGCCTTAATCCCATCCGTCTAGATAGGACTCGATCCCATCCGTCCAGATTGGATCTCACAGGCGAGAGAGATTGCCTTAATCCCATCCGTCTAGATAGGACCTGATCCCATCTGTCTAGATTGGATCTCACAGGCGAGAGAGAATGCCTTAATCCCATCCGTCCGGTAAGCACTCGATCCATCCGTCCAGATCGCATATCACAGGCGAGAGAGAATGCCATAATCCCATCCGTCTGGATAGGACCCGATCCCATCCATCTGGATTGGATCTCACAAGCGAGAGAGAATGCCTTAATCCCATTCGTCTGGATTGGACCCGATCCCATCCGTCCAGATTGGATCTCACAGGCGAGAGAGAATGCCTTAAACCCATCCGTCTGGATAGGTCCCGATCCCATCCGTCCGGATTGGATGTTACAGGCAAGATAGAGTGCCTTAATCCCATCCGTTTGGATAGGAGCTGATCCCATCCGTCCGGATTGGATGTCACTAGCGAGAGAGTACCTTAATCCCATCCGTCTGGATAGGACCTGATCTCATCCGCCCGGATTGGATCTCACCGGCGAGAGAGAATGCCTTAATCCCATCCGTCCGGAAAGGACCCGATCCATCCCTCCAGATCGCATATCACAGGCGAGAGAGAATGCCTTAATCCCATCCGTCTGGATAGGACCCGATCCCATCCGTTCAAATTGGATCTCACAGGTGAGAAAGATTGCCTTATTCCCATCCGTTCTGATAGGACCCGATCCATCCGTCCGGATTTGATCTCACAGGCGAGAGAGAATGCCGTAATCCCATCCGTCATGATGGGACCTGATCCCATCCATCCGTGTTGGATCTCACAGGCGAGATACAGTGCCTTAATCCCATCCTTCTGGATAGGAACTGATCCCATCCGTCCGGATTGGATCTCACAGACGAGAGAGAGTGCCTTAATCCCATTCGTCTGGAAAGGACCCGATCCCATTCGTCCGGATTGGATCTCACAGGCGCGATGGAGTGCCTTAATCCCATCCGTCTAGATAGGACCCGATCCCATCCGTCCGGATTAGATCTCGCAGGCGAGAGAGAGTGCCATATTCCCATCCGTCTAGATAGGACCCGATCCCATCTGTCCAGATTGGATTTCACAGGCGATAGATAACGCCTTGTTCCCATCCATCCGGATAGGACCTGACCCATCCGTCTGAATTGGATCTCACCGGCGAGAGAGTGCCTTAATCCCATCCGTCTGGATAGGACCAGATCCCATCCGCCCGGATTTGATCTCATAGGCGAGAGAGAATGCCTTAATCTCATCCGTCCGGAAAGGACCCGATCCATCCGTCCAGATCGCATATCACAGGCGAGAGAGAATGCCTTAATCCCATCCGTCTAGATAGGACCCGATCCCATCCCTTCGAATTCAATCTCATAGGTGAGAAAGATTGCCTTAATCCCATCCGTCCAGAGAGGACCCGATCCATCCGTCCGGATTTGATCTCACAGGCGAGAGAGAATGCCGTAATCCCATCCATCATGATGGGACCTGATCCCATCCGTCATGATGGGACCTGATCCCATCCGTCCGGGTTGGATCTCACAGGCGAGAGAGGATGCCTTAATCCCATCCGTCTGGATAGGACCCGATCCCATCCGTCCGGATTGGATCTCACAGGCGAGATTGAGTGCCTTAATCCCATCCATCTGGATAGGAGCCCATCCCATCCGTCCGGATAGGGTCTCATAGGCGAGAGAGAATGACTTAATCCCATCCGTCCGGATAGGACCCGATCCATCCATCCGGAATGGATCTCACAAGCGAGAGAGTATGCATTAATCCCATCCGTCTGGATAGGACCTGATCCCATCTGTCCGGGTTGGATCTCACTGGTGAGAGACAATGCCTTAATCCCATCCGTCTGGATAGGACTCGATCCCATCTGTCCAGATTGGATCTCACAGGCGAGAGGGAATGCCTTAATCCCATCCATCTGGATAGGACCTGATCCCATCCGTCCGGATAGGATCTCACAGGCAAGAGAGATTGCCTTAATCCCATCCGTCTGGATAGGACACGATCCCATTCGTCGAAATTGGATCTCACTGGCGAGAGAGAATGCGTTAATCCCACCCGTCTGGATAGGACCCGAACCTATCCGTCCGGATTGGATCTCACAGGCGAGAGAGAATGCCTTAATCTCATCCGTCATGATAGGACCCGATCCCATCTGTCCAGATTGGATCTCACAGGCGAGAGAGAATGCCTTAATCCCATCCATCCGGATAGGACCCGATCCGATCCGTCCAGATTGGATCTCACTGGCGAGAGAGAATGCCTTAATCCCATCCCTTTGGATAGGACCCGATCCCATCCGTCTTGATTGGATCTCACAGACGAGATAGAACGCCTTAATCCCATCCGTCTAGATAGGACCCGATCCCATCCGTCCAGATGGGATCTCACAGTCGAGAGAGAATGCCTTAAACCCATCTGTCTGGATAGGTCCCGATCCCATCCGTCCGGATTAAATCTCACAGGCGAGATAGAGTGCCTTAATCCCATCCGTCCGGATAGGACCCGATCCCATCCGTCCGGATTGGATCTCACAGGCGAGAGAGAATGCCTTAATCCAATCCGTCCGGATCGCATCTCACAGGCGAGAGAGAAAGCCTTAATCCCATCCATCAGGATAGGACCCGATCCCATCTGTTCGGATTGGATATCACAAGTGAGAGAGAATGCCATAATCCCATCCGTCTGGATTGGACCCGATCCCATCCGTCCGGATTGGATCTCACAGGCAAGATACAGTGCCTTAATCCCATCCGTTTGGATAGGAACTGATCCCATCCGTCCGGATTGGATCTCACAGACGAGAGAGAGTGCCTTAATCCCATTCGACTGGATAGGACCCGATCCCATTCGTCTGGATTGGATCTCACAAGCGCGATGGAGTGCCATAATCCCATCCGTCTACATAGGACCCGATCCCATCCGTCCGGATTGGATCTCACAGGCGAGAATTAGTGCCATAATCCCATCCGTCTAGATAGGACCCGATCCCATCTGTCCAGATTGGATCTCACAGGCGATAAATAACGCCATAATCCCTTCCATCCGGATAGGACCCGATCCCATCCGTCTGGATTGGATCTCACCAGCGAGAGAGGACGCCTTAATCCCATCCGTCTTGATAGGACCCGATCCCATCCGTCAGGATTGGATCTCACAAGCGAGAGAGAATGCCTTAATCCCATTCGTCCGGATTGGACCCGATCCCATCCGTCCAGATTGGATCTCACAGGCGAGAGAGAATGCCTTAAACCCATGCGTCAGGATAGGACCCGATCCCATCCGTCCGGATTGGAAGTCACAGGCGAGATAGAGTGCCTTAATCCCATCCGTCCGGATTGGATCTCACAAACGAGAGAGAGTACCTTAATCCCATCCGTCTGGATAGGACCCGATCCCATTCGTCCGGATTGGATCTCACAGGCGCGATGGAGTGCCTTAATCCCATCCGTCTAGATAGGACCCGATCCCATCCGCCCGGATGGGATCTCACATGCGAGCGAGAGTGCCTTAATCCCATCCGTCTAGATTGGACACGATCCCATCTGTCCAGATTGGATCTCACTGGCGAGACATAACGCCATAATCCCATCCATCCGGATAGGACCCGATCCCATCCGTCTGGATTGGATCTCACAGGCGAGAGAGGATGCCTTAATCCCTTCCGTCTTGATAGGACCCGATCCCATCCGTATGGATTGGATCTCACAAGCGAGAGAGAATGCCTTAATCCCATTCGTCAGGATTGGACCCGATCCCATCCGTCCGAATTGGATCTCACAGGCGAGATACAGTGCCTTAATCCCATCCATCTGGTTAGGAACTGATCCCATCCGTCCGGATTGGATCTCACAAACGAGAGAGAGTGCCTTAATCCCATCCGTCTGGATAGGACCCGATCCAATTCGTCCGGATTGGATCTCACAGGCGCGATGGAGTGCCTTAATCCCATCCGTCTAGATAGGACCCGATCCCATCAGTCCGGATTGGATCTCACAGGCAAGAGAGAGTGCCATAATCCCATCCGTCTAGATAGGACCCTATCCCATCAGTCCAGATTGGATCTCACAGGCGAGAGTAAACGCCTTAATCCCATCCATCCGGATAGGACCCGATCCCATCCGTCTGGATTGGATCTCACAGGCGAGAGAGGATGCCTTAATCCCTTCCGTCTTGATAGGACCCGATCCCATCCGTATGGATTGGATCTCACAAGCGAGAGAGAATGCCTTAATCCCATTCGTCAGGATTGGACCCGATCCCATCCGTCCAGATTGGATCTCACAGGCGAGAGAGAATGCCTTAAACCCATCCGTCTGGATAGGACCCGATCCCATCCGTCCGGATTAGATGTCACAGGCGAGATAGAGTGCCTTAATCCCATCCGTTTGGATAGGAGCTGATCCCATCCGTCCGAATAGGATCTCACTGGCGAGAGAGAGTGCCTTAATCCCATCCGTCCGGATAGGACCCGATCCCATCCATCCGGATCACATATCACAGGCGAGAGAGAATGCCTTAATCCCATCTGTCTGGATAGGACACGATCCCATCCGTTCGAATTGGATCTCACAGGTGAGAAAGAATGCCTTAATCCCATCTGTCTTGATAGGACCCGATCCCATCCGTCCGGATGGGATCTCACATGCGAGCGAGAGTGCCTTAATCCCATCCGTCTAGATTGGAACCGATCCCAACGGTCCAGATTGGATCTCACTGGCGAGACATAACGCCATAATCCCATCCATCCGGATAGGACCCGATCCCATCCGTCTGGATTGGATCTCACAGGCGAGAGAGAATGCCATAATCCCATCCGTCTTGATAGGACCCGATCCCAACCGTCAGGATTGGATCTCAAAAGCGAGAGAGAATGCCTTAATCCCATTCGTCTGCATTGGACCCGATCCCATCCGTCCAGATTGGATCTCACAGGCGAGAGAGAATGCCATAAACCCATCCGTCTGGATAGGACCCGATCCCATCCGTCCGGATTGGATGTCACAGGCGAGATAGAGTGCCTTAATCCCATCCGTTTGGATAGGTGCTGATCCCATCCATCTGGATTGGATCTCACTGGCGAGAGAGAGTGCCTTAATCCCATCCGTCAGGATAGGACCCGATACCATCCGCCCGGATTGGATCTCACAAGCGAGAGAGAATGCCTTAATCCCATCCGTCCGGAAAGGACCCGATCCATCAGTCCAGATCGCATATCACAGGCGTGAGAGAATGCCTTAATCCCATCCGTCTGGATAGGACCCGATCCCATCCGTTCGAATTGGATCTCATAGGTGAGAAAGAATGCCTTAATCCCATCCGTCCAGATAGGACCCGATCCATCCGTCCGGATTTGATCTCACAGGCGAGAGAGAATGCCGTAATCCCATCCGTCATGATGGGACCTGATCCCATCCGTCCGGGTTGGATCTCACAGGCGAGAGAGGATGCCTTAATCCCATCCGTCTGGAGAGGACCCGATCCCGTCTATCCAGATTGGATCTCACAGGTGTGAGAGAATGCCTTAATCCCATGCATCTGGATAGGACCCGATCCCATCCGTCCTGAATGGATCTCACAAGCGAGTGAGAATGCCTTAATCCCATCCGTCTGGATAGGACCCGATTCCATCCGTCTGGATTGGATCTCACTGGCGAGAGAGAGTGCCATAATCCCATCCGTCTGGATAGGACCCGATCCCAATCGTCCAGATTGGATCTCACAGGCGAGAGAGAATGCCTTAATCCCCTCCATCCAGAAAGGACCCGATCCATCCGTCCAGATTGGATCTCACAAGCGAGAATGAACGTCTTAATCCCATCCGTCTGGATAGGACCCGATCCCATCGGTCCGGATTGGATCTCACAGGCGGGAGAGAATGACATAATCCCATCCGTCCGGATAGGACCCGATCCCATCCATCCGGATTGGATCTCACAGGCGAGAGAGAATGCCTTAATCCCATCCGTCTGGATAGGACCCGATCCCATCCGTCGGGATTGGATCTCACTGGCGAGAGAGAGTGCCTTAGTCCCATCCGTCTGGATAGGACCCGATCCCATCCGTCCAGATTGGTCTCACAGGTGAGAGAGAATGCCTTAAACCCATCCGTCTGGATAGGACCCGATCCCATCCATCCGGATTGGTTCTCACTGGCGAGATTGAGGGCCTTAATCCCATCCATCTGGATAGGAGCCGAGCCCAACCGTCCGGATAGGGTCTCATAGGCGAGAGAGACTGCCTTAAACCCATCCGTCCGGATAGGACCCAATCCCATCCATCCGGATTGGATCTCACTGGCGAGAGAGAATGCCTTAATCCCATCGTCCGGATAGGAACCGATCCATCCGTCCGGATTGGATCTCATAGGCGAGAGAGTATGCCTTAATCCCATCCGTCTGGATAGGACCCGATCCCGTCTGTCCAGATTGGATCTCACAGGCGTGAGAGAATGCCTTAATCCCATTCATCTGGATAGGACCCGATCCCATCTGTCCAGATTGGATCTCACAGGCGAGAGGGAATGCCTTAATCCCATCCATCTGGATAGGACCCGATCCCATCCGTCCGGATAGGATCACAAAGGCAAGAGAGAATGCGTTAATCCCATCCGTCTGGATAAGACACGATCCTATCCGTCCGGATTGGATCTCACAGGCGAGAGATAATGCCATAAACCCATCCATCTATATAGGACCCGATCCCATTTGTCCAGATTGGATCTCACATGCGAGAGAGAACGCCTAAATCCCATCCGTCCGGACAGGACCCGATCCCATCCGTCCGGATTGGATCTCACAGGCGAGAGAGAATGCCTTAATCCCATCCCTTTGGATAGGACCCGATCCCATCCGTCTGGATTGGATCTCACTGGCGAGAGACAACTCCTTAATCCCATCCGTCTGGATAGGACCTGATCCCATCCGTCCATATGGGATCTCACAGGCGAGAGAGAATGCCTTACACCCATCTGTCTGGATAGGACCCGATCCCATCCGTCCGGATAGGATCTCATAGGCGAGATAGAGTGCCTTAATCCCATCTGTCGGGATTGGAGCTGATCCCATCCGTCCAGAATGGATCTCACAGGTGAGAGTGAGTGCCTTAATCCCATCCGTCCGGATGGGACCCAATCCCATCCGTCCAGATTGGATCTCATAGGCGAGAGAGAATGCCTTAATCCAATCCGTCCGGATCGCATCTCACAAGCGAGAGAGCATGCCTTAATCCCATCCATCAGGATAGGACCCGATCCCATCTGTCCGGATTGGATCTCACAGGTGAGAGACAATGCCTTAATACCATCCGTCTGGATTGGACCCGATCCCATCCGTCCAGATTGGATCTCACAAGCGAGATACAGTGCCTTAATCCCATCCGTCTGGTTAGGAACTGATCCCATCCGTCCGGATTGGATCTCACAAACGAGAGAGAGTGCCTTAATCCCATTCGTCCGGATTGGATCTCACAGGCGCGATGGAGTGCCTTAATCCCATCCATCTAGATAGGACCCGATCCCATCCGTCCGGATTGGATCTCACAGGCGAGAGAGAGTGCCATAATCCCATCCGTCTAGATAGGACCCGATCCCATCAGTCCAGATTGGATCTCACAGGCGAGAGAAAACGCCTTAATCCCATCCATCTGGATAGGACCCGATCCCATCCGTCTGGATTGGATCTCACAGGCGAGAGAGGATGCCTTAATCCCTTCCGTCTTGATAGGACCCGATCCCATCCGTATGGATTGGATCTCACAAGCGAGAGAGAATGCCTTAATCCCATTCGTCAGGATTGGACCCGATCCCATCTGTCCAGATTTGATCTCACAGGCGAGAGAGAAGGCCTTAAACCCATCCGTCTGGATAGGACACGATCCCATCCGTCCGGATTAGATGTCACAGGCGAGATAGAGTGCCTTAATCCCATCCGTTTGGATAGGAGCTGATCCCATCCGTCCGAATTGGATCTCACTGGCGAGAGAGAGTGCCTTAATCCCATCCGTCTGGATAGGACCCGATCCCATCCATCCGGATTGGATCTCACAGGCGAGAGAGAATGCCTTAATCCCATCCGTCCGGAAAGGACCCGATCCATCCGTCCAGATCGCATATCACAGGCGAGAGAGAATGCCTTAATCCCATCCGTCTGGATAGGACACGATCCCATCCATTAGAATTGGATCTCACAGGTGAGAAAGAATGCCTTAATCCCATCCGTCTGGATAGGACACGAGCCCATCCGTCCGGATTGGATCTCACAGGCGAGATAGGGTGCCTTAATCCCATCCGTCTGGATAGGACCCGATCCCATCCGTCCGGATTGGATCTCACAGGCGAGAGAGAGTGCCTTAATCCCATCCGTCTGGATAGGACCTGATCCCATTCGTCCGGATTGGATCTCACAGGCGAGATAGAGTGCCTTAATCCCATCCGTCTGGATAGGACCCGATCCCATCCGTTCGGATTGGATCTCACAAGCGAGAGTGAGTGCCTTAATCCAATCCGTCTGGATAGGACCCGATCCCATTCGTCCGGATTGGATCTCACAGGTGAGAGAGAATGCCTTAATCCCATCCATCCGGAAAGGACCCGATCCATCTGTCCGGATCGCATCTCACAGGCGAGAGAGAATGCCTTAATTCCATCCGTCTGGATAGGACCCGATCCCATCTGTCCGGATTGGATCTCACAGGTGAGAGAGAATGCCTTAATCTCATCCGTCTGGATAGGACCCGATCCAATCCATCCGGATTGGATCTCACAGGCAAGAGAGAATGCCTTAATCCCATCCGTTTGGATAGGACTCGATCCCATCCGTCCGGATTGGATCTCATAGGCATGGGAAAATGCCTTAATCCCTTCCGTCTGGATAGGATCCGATCCCATCCGTCTGAATTGGATCTCACAGGTGAGAGAGAGTGCCTTAATCCCATCCGTTCGGATAGGACACGATCCCTTCCGTCCGGATTGAATCTCACTAGCGATGGAGATTGCCAAAATCCCAACTTTTGGGATAGGACCCGATCCCAACCATCCCGATTGGATCTCACAGGTGAGAGAGAATGCCTTCATCCCATCCGTCTGGATAGGACCCGATCCCATCCGTCCGGATTGGATCTCACAGGCGAGAGAGAATGCCTTACACCCATCCGTCTGGATAGGACCCGATCCCATCCGTCTAGATTGGATTTCACTAGCGAGACAGAGTGCCTTAATCCCATCCGTCTGGATAGGACCCGATCCCATCCGTCCGGATTGGATCTCACAGGCGAGTGAGAGTGCCTTAATCCCATCCGTCCGGATAGGACCTGATCCCATCCGTCCGGACTAAATCTCACATGCGAGAGAGAATGCCGTAATCCCATCCGTCCAGATTTGACCCAATCCATCCGTCCGGATTTGATCTCACAGGCTAGAGAGAATGCCTTAATCCCATCCATCATGATGGGACCTGATCCCATCCGTCCTGGTTGGATCTCACTGGCGAGTGAGGATGCCTTAATCCCATCCGTCCAGATAGGACCCGATCCCATCTGTCCAGATTGGATCTCACAGGTGAGAGAGAATGCCTTAATCCCATGCATCCGGATAGGACCCGATCCAATCCGTCCTGATTGGATCTCACAAGCGAGAGAGAATGCCTTAATCCAATCCGTCTGGATAGGACCCGATCCCATTCGTCCGGATTGGGTCTCACAGGCGAGAAGGAATGCCATAATCCCATCCATCCGGAAAGGACCCGATCCATCCGTCCTGATTGGATCTCACAAGTGAGAAACAATGTCTAAATCCCATCCGTCTGGATAGGGCCCGATCCCATCCGTCCGGATTGGATCTCACAGGCGGGAGAGAACTACTTAATCCCATCTGCCCGGATTGGACCCGATCCCATCCGTCCGGATTGGATCTCACAGGCGAGAGAGAATGCCTTAATCCCATTTGTCTGGATAGGTCCCGATCCCATCCGTCTGAATTGGATCTCACAAGCGAGAGAGAGTGCCTTAGTCCCATCCGACTGGATAGGACCCGATCCCATCCGACCAGATTGGTCTCATAGGCGAGAGAAAATGCCTTAAACCCATCCGTCTGGATAGGTCCCTATCCCATTCGTCCGGATTGGATCTCACAGGCGAGATAAAGTGTCTTAATCCCATCCATCAGGACAGGAGCCGATCCCATCCGTCCGAATAGGGTCTCATAAGCGGCAGAGAGTGCCTTAATCCCATCCGTCCGGATTGGACCCGATCCCATCCATCCGGATTGGATCTCACAGGCGTGAGAGAATGCCTTAAACCCATCCGTCAGGATAGGACCCGATCCATCCGTCCGGATTGGATCTCACTGGAGAGAGAGAATGCCTTAATCCCATCCGTCGGGATAGGACCTGATCCCATCCGCCCGGATTGGATCTCACAGGCGAGAGAGAATGCCTTAATCCCATCTGTCTGGATAGGTCCCGATCCCATCCGTTTGGATTGGATCTCACAAGCGAGAGAGAGTGCCTTAGTCCCATCCGACTGGATTGGACCCGATCCCATCTGACCAGATTGGTCTCACAGGCGAGAGAAAATGCCTTAAACCCATCCGTTTGGATAGGTCCCGATCCCATTCGTCCGGATTGGATCTCACAGGCGAGATAGAGTGTCTTAATCCCATCCATCTGCACAGGAGCCGATCCCATCCGTCCGGATAGGGTCTCATAAGCGGGAGATAGTGCCATAATCCCATCCGTCCGGATTGGACCCGATCCCATCCATCTGGATTGGATCTCACAGGCGTGATAGAATGCCTTAATCCCATCCATTAGGATAGGACCCGATCCATCCGTCCGGATTGGATCTCACTGGAGAGAGAGAATGCCTTAATCCCATCCGTCGGGATAGGACCTGATCCCATCTGTCCGGGTTGGATCTCACAGGCGAGAGACAATGCCTTAATCCCATCCGTCTGGATAGGACCCGATCCCATCTGTCCAGATTGGATCTCACAGGTGAGAGGGAATGCCTTAATCCCATCCATAAGGATAGGACCCGATCCCATCCATCCGGAAAGGATCTCACAGGCAAGAGAGAATGCGTTAAGCCCATCCGTCTGGATAGGACACGAACCCATCCATTTAAATTGGAACTTACTAGCGAGAGAGAATGTGTTAATCCCACCCGTCTGGATAGGACCCGATCCTATCCGTCCGGATTGGCTCTCACAGGCGAAAGAGAATACCTTAATCCCATCCGTCTTGATAGGACCCGATCCTATCCATCCGGATTGGATCTCACTGGCGAGAGAGAATGCCTTAATCCAATCCGTCCGGATAGGACCAGATCCCATCGTCCGGCTTTGATCTCACAGGCGAGAGAGAATGCCATAATCCCATCCTTCTGGATAGGACCCGATCCCATCCGTCTAGATTGGATCTCACAGGCGAGAGAGAATGCCTTAATCCCATCCGTCTGGATAGGACCCGAAGCCATCCGTCCGGATTGGATCTCACAGGCGAGAGAGAATGCCTTAAACCCATCTGTCTGGATATGACCCGATCTCATCCGTCCAGATTGGATCTCACAGGCGAGATAGAGTGCCTTAATCCCATCCGTCGGGTTACGAGCCGATCCCATCTGTCCTGATCGCATATCACAGGCGAGAGAGAATGCCTTAATCCCGTCCGTCTGGATAGGTCCCGATCCCATCCGTTCGAATTGGATCTCACAGGTGAGAAAGAATGCCTTAATCCCATCCGTCTGGATAGGACCCGATCCCATCTGTCCGGATTGGATCTCATTGGCGAGATAGAGTGCCTTAATCCCATCCGTCTGGATAGGACCCGATCCCATCCGTCCGGATTGGATCTCACTAGCGAGAGAGAGTGCCTTAATCCCATCCGTCTGGATAGGACCCGATCCCTTTCGTACGGATTGGATCTCACAGGCGTGATAGAGTGCCTTAATCCCGTCTGGATAGGACCCGATCCCATCCGTTCGGATTGGATCTCACAAGCAAGAGAGTGTGCCTTAATCCAATCTGTCTGGATAGGACCCGATCCCATTCGTCCGGATTGGATCTCACAGGCGAGAGAGAATGCCATAATCCCATCCATCCGGAATGGACCCGATCCATCCATCCAGATCGCATCTCACAGGCGAGAGAGAATGCCTTAATCCCATCCGTCTGGATAGGACTCGATCCCATCTGTCCGGATTGGATCTCACAAGTGAGAGAGAATGCCTTAATCCCATCCGTCTGGATAGGACCCGATCACATGCATCAGGATTGGATCTCACAGGCGAGAGAGAATGCCTTAATCCCATCCGTTTGGATAGGACTCGATCCCATCCGACCGGATTGGATCTCATAAACATGGGAAAATGCCTTAATCCCATCCGTCTGGATAGGATCCGATCCCATCCGTCCAGATTGGTTCCCACAAGTGAGAGAGAGTGCCTTAATCCCATCCGTTCGGATTGGATCTCACAAGCGTGGGAGATTGCCATAATCCCATCTGTCCGGATAGGACCCGATCCCATCCATCCGGATTGGATCTCACAGGTGAGAGAGAATGCCTTAATCCCATCCGTCTGGATAGGACCCGATCCCATCCGTCCGGATTGGATCTCACAGGCAAGAGAGAATGCCTTAAACCCATCCGTCTAGATAGGATCCGATCCCATCCGTCCGGATTGGATCTCACAAGCGAGACAAAGAGCCTTAATCCCATCCGTCTGGATAGGACCCGATCCCATCCGTCCGGAATGGATCTCACTGGCGAGAGAGAGTGCCATAATCCCATCCATCCGGATAGGACCCGATCCCATCCGTCCAGATTAAATCTCACAGGCGAGAGAGAATGCCTTAATCCCATCCGTCCAGATAGGACCCGATCCATCCGTCCGGATTAGATCTCACAGGCGAGAGAGAATGCCTAAAACCCATCCGTCAAGATAGGACCCGATCCCATCCGTCCGGATCGTATCACACAGGCGAGAGAGAATGCCTTAATCCCATCCATCAGGATAGGACCCGATCCCATCCGTCCGGATTGGATCTCACAGGTGAGAGAGAATGCCTTAATCCCAACTGTCTGGATTGGACCCGATGCCATCCGTCCGGATTGGATCTCACAGGCGAGATAGAGTGCCTTAATCCCATCCATCAAGATAGTACCTGATCCCATCCGTCCAGATTGGATCTCACAGACGAGTGAGAGTGCCTTAATCCCATCCGTCTGGATAGGACTCGATCCCATTCGTCCTGATTGGATCTCATAGGCACGATGGAGTGCCTTAATCCCATCCGTCTAGATAGGACCCGATCCCATCCGTCCGGATTGGATCTCACAGGCGAGAGAGGGTGCCATAATCCCATCCGTCTAGATAGGACCCGATCCCATCTGTCCAGATTGGATCTCACAGGCGAGAGATAACGCCATAATCCCATCCATCCGGATAGGACCAGATCCCATCCGTCTGGATTGGATCTCACTGGCGAGAGAGGATGCCTTAATCCCATCCGTCTTGATAGGACCCGATCCCATCCGTTTGGATTGGATCTAACAAGCGAGAGAGAATGCCTTAATCCCATTCGTCTGGATTGGACCCGATCCCATCCGTCCAGATTGGATCTCACAGGCGAGAGAGAATGCCTTAAACCCATCCGTCTAGATAGGACCCGATCCCATCCGTCCGGATTGGATGTCACAGTCGAGATAGGGTGCCTTAATCCCATCCGTTTGGATAGGAGCTGAGCCCATCCATCCGGATTGGATCTCACTGGCTAGAGAGAGTGCCTTAATCCCATCCGTCTAGATAGGACCCGATCCCATCCGTCCGGATTGGATCTCACAGGCGAGAGAGAATGCCATAATCCCATTCATCCGGAAAGGACCCGATCCATCCGTCCTGATCGCATATCACAGGCGCGAGAGAATGCCTTAATCCCATCTGTCTGGATAGGACCCGATCCCATCCGTTCGAATTGGATCTCATAGGTGAGAAAGAATGCCTTAATCTCATCCGTCAGGATAGGACCCGATCCCATCCGTCCGGATTGGATCTCACTGGCCAGATAGAGTGCCTTAATCCCATCCGTATGGATAGGACCCGATCCCTTCCGACGGGATTGGATCTCACTGGCGAGAGAGAGTGCCTTAATCCCATCCGTCTGGATAGGACCCGATCCCCTTCGTCCGGATTGGATCTCACAAGCGAGATATTGTGCCTAAATCCCATCCGTCTGCATAGGACCCGATCCCATCCATTCGGATTGGATCTCACAAGCGAGAGAGAGTGCCTTAATCCAATCCGTCTGGATAGGACACGATCCCATTCGTCCGGATTGCATCTCACAGGCGAGAAAGAATGCCTTAATACCATCCATCCGGAAAGGACCCGATCCATCCATGCGGATCGCATCTCACAGGCGAGAGAGAATGCCTTAATACCATCCGTCTGGATAGGACCCGATCCCATCTGTCCGGTTTAGTTCTCACAGGTGAGAGAGAATGCCTTAATCCCATCCGTCTGGATAGGACCCGATCCCATCCATCCGGATTGGATCTCACAGGCCAGAGAGAATGCCTTAATCCCATCTGTTTGGATAGGACTCGATCCCATCCGACCGGATTGGATCTCATAGGCATGGGAAAATGCCTTAATCCCATCCGTCTGGATAGGATCCGATCCCATCCGTCCGGATTCGTTCTCACAAGTGAGAGAGAGTGCCTTAATCCCATCCGTCCGGATAGGACCCGATCCCTTCCGTCCGGATTGGATCTCACAAGCGTGGGAGATTGCCTTAATCCCATCTTTCCGGATAGGACCCGATCCCATCCATCTGGATTGGATCTCACAGGCGAGAGAGAATGCCTTAAACCCATCCGTCTGGATAGGACCCGATCCCATCCGTCCGGATTGGATCTCACAAGCGAGACATAGTGCCTTAATCCCATCCGTCTGCATAGGATCCGATCCCATCCGTCCGGATTGGATCTCATAGGCGAGAGAGAGTGCCTTAATCCCATCCGTCCAGATAGGACCCGATCCCATCCGTCCGGATTAAATCTCACAGGCGAGAGAGAATGCCTTAATCCCATCCGTCCAGATAGGACCCGATCCATCCGTCCGGATTTGATCTCACAGGCGAGAGAGAATGCCAAAATCCCATCCGTCATGATGGGACCTGATCCCATCCGTCTGTGTTGGATCTCACAGGCGAGAGAGGATGCCTTAATCCCATCCGTCTGGATAGGTCCCGATCCCATCTGTCCACATTGGATCTCACAGGTGAGAGAGAATGCCTTAATCCCATGCATCCGGATAGGACCCGACCCAATCCGTCCTGATTGGATCTCACAAGCGAGAGAGAATGCCTTAATCCCATCCGTCTGGATAGGACACGATTCCATCCGTCCGGATTGGATCTCACTAACGAGAGAGAGTCCCATAATCCCATCCGTCTGGATTGGACCCGATCCCATTCGTCCGGATTGGATCTCACAGGCGAGAGAGAATGCCTTAATCCCATCCATCCAGAAAGGACCCGATCCATCCGTCCAGATTGGATCTCACAAGCGAGAAAGAATGTCTAAATCCCATCCGTCTGGATAGGGCCCGATCCCATCGGTCTGGATTGGATCTCACAGGCGGGAGGGAATGACTTAATCCCATCCGTCCGGATAGGACCCGATCCCAACCGTCCGGATTAGATCTCAGAGGCGAGAGAGAATGCCTTAATCCCATCCGTCTGGATAGGACCCGATCCCATCCGTCTGGATTGGATCTCACAGGCGAGAGAGAGTGCCTTAGTCCCATCCGTCTGGATAGGACCCGATCCCATCCGTCCAGATTGGACTCACAGGCGAGAGAGAATGCCTTAAACCAATTTGTCTGGATAGGACCCGATCCCATCAGTCCGGATTCTATCTCACAGGCGAGTTAGAGTTCCTTAATCCAATCCATCTGGACAGGAGCCGATCCCATCCGTCCGGATAGGGTCTCGTAGGCGAGAGTGAGTGCCTTAAACCCATCCGTCCGGATATGTCCCGATCCCATCCATCCGGATTGGATCTCACAGGCGAGAGAGAATGCCTTAATCCCATCCGTTCGGATAGGACCCGATCCATCCGTCCGGATTGGATCTCACAGGCGAGAGAGAATGCCTTAATCCCATCTGTCTGGATAGGAACCGATCCCATCTGTCCGGATTGGATCTCACAGGCGAGAGAGAGTGCTTTAATCCCATCCGTCGGGATAGGACCCGATCCCATCCGTCCTGATTGGGTCTCACAGGTGAGAGAGAATGCCTTAATCCCATCCGTCTGGATAGGACCCGATCCCATCCGTCTGGATTGGATCTCACAGGCGAGATAGAGTGCCATATTCCCATCCATCTGGATAGGACCAGATCCCATCCATTCGGATTGGATCTCACAGGCGAGAGAGAGTGCCTTAATCCCATCCATCAGGATAGGATCCGATCCCATTCTTCCGGATTGGATCTCACAGGCGAAAGGGAATGCCTTAATCCCATCCGTCCGGAAAGGACCCGATCCTTCCGTCCGGATTGGATCTCACAGGCGAGAGAGAATGCCTTAATCCCATCCGACGGGATAGGACCCGATCCCATCAGTCCGGATTGGATCTCACTAGCGGGAGAGAATGCCTTAATCCCATCCGTCCGAATAGGACCCAATCCCACCCGTCCGTATTGGATCTCACAGGCGAGAGAGAATGCCTTAATCCCATCTGTCTGGATAGGACTCGATCCCATCCTTTCGGATTGGATCTCACAAGCGAGAGACTGTGCCTTAATCCCATCTGTTTGGATAGGACCCGATCTCATCCGTCCGGATTGGATCTCACAGGCGAGAGAGAGTGCCTTAATCCCATTCGTCGGTATAGGACCCGATCCCATCCGTCCTGATTGGGTCTCACAGGCGAGAGAGAATGCCTTAATCCCATCCGTCAGGATCGGACCCGATCCCATCCTTCTGGATTGGATCTCACAGGCGAGATAGAGTGCCTTAATCCCATCCGTCAGGTTAGGGCCCGATCCCATCCGTTCGGATTGGATCTCACAGGAGAGAGAGAGTGCCTTAGTCCCATCCCTCTGGATAGGATCCGATCCCATTCGTCCGGATTGGATCTCACAGGCGAGAGAGAATGCCTTAATCCCATCCGTCCGGAAAGGACCCGATCCATCCGTCCGGATTGGATCTCACTGGCAAGAGAGAATGCCTTAATCCAATCCGACGGGATAGGACCCGATCCCATCTTTACGGATTGGATCTCACAGGCGGGAGAGAATGCCTTAATCCCATCCGTCCGGATACGACCCAATCCCATCCGTCCGGATTGGATCTCACAGGCGAGAGAGAATGCCTTAAACCCATCCGTCTGGATAGGACCCAATCCCATCCGTTCGGATTGGATCTCACAAGCGAGACAGATTGCCTTAATACCATCCGTCTGGAGAGGACCCGATCCATTCCATCCGGATTGGATCTCACAGGCGAGAGAGAATGCCTCAATCCCATCCGTCCAGATAGGACCCGATCCCATCCGTCCGGATTAAATCTCACAGGCAAGAGAGAATGCCTTAATCCCATCCGTCCAGATATGACCCTATCCATCCGTCTGGATTTGATCTCACAGGCGAGAGAGAATGCCTTAATCCCATCCGTCATGATGGGACCTGATCCCATCCGTCCAGGTTGGATCTCACTGGCGAGTGAGGATGCCTTAATCCCATCCGTCCGGATAGGACCCGATCCCATCCGTCCGGATTAAATCTCACAGGCGAGATAGAATGCCTTAATCCCATCCGTCCAGATATGACCTGATCCATCCGTCCGGATTTGATATCACAGGCGAGAGAGAATGCCATAATCCCAACCGTCATGATGGGACCTGATCCCATCCGTCCAGGTTGGATCTCACTGGCGAGTGAGGATGCCTTAATCCCATCCGTCTGGATAGGACCCGATCCCATTCGTCCGGATTGGATCTCACAGGCGAGAGAGAATGCCATAATCCCATCCATCCAGAAAGGACCCGATCCATCCGTCCAGATTGGATCTCACAAGCGAGAAACAATGTCTAAATCCCATCCGTCTGGATAGTGCCCGATCCCGTCCGTCCGGATTAGATCTCACAGGCGGGAGAGAACGACATAATCCCATCCGCCCGGATAGGACCCGATCCCATCCGTACGGATTGGATCTCACAGGCGAGAGAGAATGCCTTAATCCCATCCGTCTGGATAGGACCCGATCCCATCCGTCTGGATTGGATCTCACAGGCGAGAGAG